>DVZL01005187.1:0-12258 GCA_018236625.1 Lasaia peninsularis
GTGAATTATTTTAATAATACAGACAACTTTCAAATTGCAGACATTTTTCCGACTTATAATACTAATCGCGTAAAAAATACCCTCTTTTTAATGTAGACAGAGTTACTTTCGCATTTATAATATTAGTACGGATAGTACGTAATTGCTATAATGTGTGAGTCCGACTTGCACTTGTCATAACACAGTTGACGTCATAATAATAATATCCTTTTGACAATATATACAAATTAATCTAACCCCAAAGTAAGCAAATTGTATGCTTGTGTTATGGTTGTTGGTCAACGATACTAATACATAGAAATACTTATATAGATACAAGAATAAAAAAGTACCTACACGCCTATTATCCCCAAAGAGGTAGGCAGAGATGTGCTAGTGTATCCACGACTCATGAATCCAGTAGATATACTAGCACACCCATTAGCCAAGATACTAGGGCCCATGATGTGATAGGTGGCAAGCCTATCACCACTTTTGGCACATTCCCGGACAATGTAATGCTAACTCAGAATAATCTGAAAAACATCTAAGAAAAGTTGCCCAACTTGGGAATTGAACCCGGTACCTTACTTGTCTAATTGTCTTAACAGGCGACAACCGTACCGTTACACATGGGTACATATATACAAGAACACATTTAATAAACACCCAGTCCCGGAAATACAAACATTTATGTTCAAATGTCTGTCCCCGTCGGAAATCGAACCCGAGCCTCCCTTCAAAGCCTTAACTTGATCAGTTTTGATGTTATTGTCTAAAATTGCTTAAAGATATAACATTTTATGAAATCACCTTGTTTATGAAATTGTTTAGAACTCCATTGAAAATAATATGTGGAGGTATATATCTATAATATATTTTGTTACCAAACTTAATTAGTTATATGAGTCTTTACCATTAAAATATCGTCTTGTTGTTTAGCGCGACATTTAACTCGGGGCCGAATGAAAATGATCGCAATTATAAGTCTTTAAACTGATCGTTCGTAAAGGCTGGCGAATCTCCTATCATTAGGAGTCAAAGACATACAAACGGTATTATTATGTAGCTTGTAGAGTTCCAAACAAAGAGGTATTGTTGGAGTCCCCGTGCTTCTATATATTCTCAGCGTTCACTTTGATTCATGGTCCGGCTATAAAACGCAGCTCTGGCGTCTCATATATTTTGCGCACATGCGAACATGCGTGTTAGCGCTTCATCCAAATTTCACCTTTTATATATATGGCATAAGCTATATAATGCTAAGGTTAATATTGCATGACGATCACCGATTGTATTGGATAATCGTTTCAACTACAAATTTTCTTAGGCAATATTTATCGCACTAGCGGCTTTAGTTTGCAATTCATTTGCTTATTCTCAACAAGTCTCTGGTAATTCTAAATTGTGCCTCAGGTTGGTAACCCACCATTAACATCTTTGTGATATAAATAGTTTCGGAATAACGTACTTGTATGATGAACATGTCGAATAAAATACGTTACGCCCTCTACAATTTCATTATAGAACCCTTAAAAGCGTATTTTTTTCTTAGTTTTGTAATATTATCCAACCTTATGCTTCCACTGCCTAATCCTGCAAACCCGTATTATCCACAGAATAAGGGATCTGACAGTTATTATAACTAAAACTATCCAAACTCACGTTGACCCGGTGTTGCGATATTTGATGTGACCTAATTTGACAGGAAATACCATCACGAGAAAGGGAAAGCGATCTGAGAATTATTTTCGGTATTAGTGTCGAGCTATTATGTGCTTTTGAATATTATAATGAGCTAGGTACTGAAATGGAAGTTCAAAACTCGTATCACTAGGCCACCAAGGCTCTAAACATACATTATTTTGATGTTAAATTTTAAAATAATATTGATAATTCATTTAAAAAAAAAACTGTTAGTTTATATAAATTGAATTGAACGTTATGGAGCCCAGTTTCTTTTTGTATACTAAACCTTTCCTATTGATATAATAAATGAAAAAGTTTGTAAGTGTCTTCTTTCTTGTCTTTACACTGAAACTACAGAATGGATTTCTGCGTAATTATACATCATTAGTTTATACGTCAAAATAACACACGGACAATTTGGTTAACAATTTATTACAACATTTATAACTAGGGATCTGCTGGACCAATTTTCATGGTTTTTGATTTGTTGAATTTGTCTCCGTCCCGAATAGCAGAATACAACTTAAAAACAATGATTACATAATTATTATTTATTTTCAATAAATATTTACATCCTTAGTAGGTAAATGTCAAACATTTGTTGACCATCCTGTCAAATACTGTAAGTAATGATTAACATTTATGCATGCGTTCAGAAATTAATTTTGTGTAAACTATTTAAGAAGGGCGAATAAACTACTGTCTGTATTTTTTTTAATCACTTAAATAAATTAAAATGTGCATTAATCAGATACATAGATACATACATACATTCATTGACTGTTAGGCGGTACGAAGTTCGCTGGGTCAGCTAGTAGAATAATAAAAGTAAAATTAAAATTTTTGAAAAAACTCCGACTCCGAACCCCGACTATGAACTTCATAAAAAACTTGAAAAAAATCGTCGACACGCTGTCACTGCACAGCGCTCTACCAACATTAAACTGTATTTTATTGTTTTCTGTTTTTTTTTTCAGGTACTTTTTGAGTGTCTGGTTTATTTCTTGGATAATGTAAGTTTGTATTATATTTTGCAAAGTTTACTAAATTTAGATAATTACCCTTGTTTTTGATGACAATAGTGCCCATTCTGACGTGCGCAATCTAAACTTGGTAAATTAAAAAAAATATAAGTATACTATATTTTTGCAATTGCATAAAAACAAAAAGACAGACATTTAAATCGTTTCAAATTAGTCGATAGCGATAACATAAAACAAATTAAGTGAACCCACAGCAGAATTACCACCATTAACTAATATAACAGTTTGAGTAAAGGATTCGCTAAGATCATTATTAAATTCTCACAAAATTAATAAGATCATTTTAGAGTTGATTCACGACGGTACAGAGTGTGACAGTTGTGACTATTTTTTATGTAGGCCTTTTTTCGTTCTATACAAAACATTTGAAGCTTAATGAATACCCTATTAAACTTATATTAGCTAAAACTTTATATTCTAGTATAAATCGAGTGCTATATAATGTTATAATAATGTCTAACTTTCAAACCACAACCTAATTAAGCGCTGCAAGTACTACTCGCTGATAACTTAATTATAAAACATATTAATCAGATACAACTAGGTGGTGGGGGTTCTACAACGAGCCTCGCCAGCGTGAACGCATTACCTTAGGATTGTTTCACACGCACGACAACTTTACTGAGTGTCGCGAAAAAGTCGCTTTTGAAATATCTCTTATTCCTTTACCTTACTTGCATTTTCTAAATAAATGTGTTTTTTGGCAACAATTTCATCAGTTACGAAAAAAATTTCTCATATATATTAAATAAAACGTGAATTTTGCTTAAATATAAATATGTATTAACAATATAATATTTGTTAGATAAAATAATATTTAGTAGTAAAATTGTTAATTTTTTCTTTTAATGGTAAACATTTTTGCTACTATTTGATCGGTGAAAAAATGAAAAACTTTTATTGATCAGTGTTTCTTTTATTTAATGAAAAATATGAAGACGCTTAATGCGTCGTGCGGTGCGTGTGTGTGTTAGTCGCAAACTTTGTTTATCTTCAGCAATGAAATTGGTAGAACATACTTTCATGCATAATAATAACGTGTAACGTGAGTTGCCGCAATGCTATAACGCTTAGTTACTGTGTTAGTGACAAATCCCGACACCTCATCTTTTACGAGCTACAGCAATCAGATGGCCTGTATCCTTCAACGTAGTTACAAATATTGTGGAGGTTTTAGAAACTAGTATATACAACTTTTCATCTGTAGTACAGTTCCGCAAAAAGTTTTCATACCTTTGTCTTTGGAAAAAATGTACAAATGGTCCAAAGCATCGATATGACACGATAGTGCTGAACTTTGTTCTCTTAGCAGCCGGAAGTGCTGACGCATTCTCCCTGCATCCGCCGCTGGCCGACCTGCTTTTATTTTTATAGCTCTTTGATATATCGCTCATGGTTTGCTGTGTTGCCAATTTTTTGCGGCTTAATGTTTTAGTAATATTTTGGATACAATATTTTTTTTATATTTTTTTTACAAATGATACACACAATTGATTTATAGTAATATTCGGATCTAGGAACCATATTATTCATTGTGCGCTTTCTATACTCGGTGATTGGTGAAACTTCATGAGGTTACAGTATAAAAGTATATCAATTGTTCTTTAAATATAACCAGCACAACTGTTTAAATAGTTAGATAGTTTTTAAAAATATCATTCTTATAAGTGACTTATACATCCGACGTACTTGGTACCACCTGACAGTGATGGTTTATAACTTATTGCTTATTATACTCGTATAGTGAATATTAAGGTTTTTCCAATCGCTAGAAGAAAATCTCAATTCGCTATTTTTCATTTTAAGAAATTTCTTTTGGAGAGAAATTTCAGAAAATAAAAAAATGACATATTTTTGTCCTATTCGTTCACGCAAAATGCAATAATATTCATTTCACATTAAATTAACATCCCAAGTTGGCGACGCGTAATTTACCTTTGAATTATTAAATTAATTTATAAAGTTAATCAGTAACAAGTAGATACCATTAGTTTTTAACTGAATTGAAGTCATTGTTCCATTGTAAGTGAGCTTTCTTATTGAAAACAGCTTGAATATATTGTTCGCAATAACAATATCTTGATGCCAGACAAAATCTATTACATGTGAGATGACCCTTTTCGCCGTCTCAAGACTCAGTCCCTAAGGTTTTGACGTGGGCCGACCCTGTTATCATATAAAGTCCGCCATGATTAATGTCGTTACTAACAAGGATCTAATAAAGATATCGTGATAAATGGTTCACTAAATTTGCATCTCTATCAGGAAAGTCTCGAACAACCGATACTAAAACGTTCCAGATAGTACTTTATCCAGATTTTTGTATTTACGCCTATCGTTTAATATAATAGTGTTATAAGGTTGATAAAATATCAAAAGCATAGAAAATCTTTCAATATAGTTATTAAAAGTCAGTAAAATTATTACAGCAGTCTATTTCAAACGAGATTAAATGATGTTGCAATGTTATGCTGAATTCAGTGCAAAAAAAAACCAATTAAGGGTGTTTTCCGTTTTTTTCTTAAGGATTAAATTTCACATATATTTTTTACCTCCCTTCTTAAAATCACATGTGAAAATTTGCAATAGTTATTTTTTCTGCAAAACAATTGTCATCCTTTTTAAATCTTTTTCAAATTTAAAAACTCTACTCAATAATTTCATGATGAATAATTGATGCTCGATGTAAACCCATTGAGTTAGTAATATGTAACTAAATTTTACAAGTTCCACTTTAGTGTATAACGTAACTATTCATTACAACTTATAATTATTAATCTGTATGATAACACGCATTGTGTCGCTAAAAATTTACTTAAAGAAAAAAAGAAAAAATTCTAAACTTTAAAAAATCACAAAAAAATCAATTATCTTTAAACCTACAGTAAATAGACTGTTTCTATGTACCATTTTCTGGCGCATCTCTATTTGAAGATTGTCAACTTCTTCATCTCAGTCCTATCATTATTACGTTCATGAATCTGATGATATCGAGGACGGCTATTAGTGAACTAGAGAATTTGACAAGGGCACCAGTTTCTATACAGCGCGACTGTTACTTGACTTCTGGATCCCAGAACCAGACCGAATCTTTAATTAGATCTACTTAATTTTTAACCACCTACTACCATAATGACAATGTCGTGTTCCAGGTAGGGTAGTCGGTAGACTTGCATATTAGGCCTAACACCCCGGCCACAGGAAAGCGACGCACCTACAACAACTATGGTGTATATAGGCCACAGTTGTCTCTTACCATCAAAAGAGCCGTGTGCTTGTTCCATAAAAAAAAAATTATCAACAAAATAATATGTGTAAATCTATAATTAATCAATCGTAACATTGCCGCATAACAACACAAATAACAATTTGTCAAATCCTGTGGACGCTGTAACAAAGTGAATTCACTGAGGGTGTAATTAGTGTTTTATGTGCTTTAAAAATGCCTTCCATGTAATTAAGGAACGCAAACTTTACCCGATACAGCTTGGGAATTTTAGTGAGACTTTTTGTCATTATTTATCGTTTACACTGGACGGATACATTCTAGAATTTTCGGAATAACTTTAAAGTTTTTCTTTGTTTTTTGTTAAAACCACAATTAACCACCTATCTTTTATATATCAAATTTACATCAACCTGTATTTGAATGTTATGAACCATTCCTGCCGCCACAATGACATTGTCGTGTTCCGATCCGGAAAGTAAAGTAGCCGGTAGACTTGCACATCCTGATAACACAGCCCGACCACAGGGCAGCGCACCTACAACATCTATGGTGTCTATAGGTATTACCATCAGGAGACCCGTGTGCCGTGATTGTTATCTATATGAGATATGAATCTTTTTTCTAAGATAGTTCATGTGACAAAGGTGATCGCCTATATTCTTTTGATCTACATACAACTAGAGTGTTTTTAATTATACTTAATAGCTAATTCGTTTTTTACAGTTTTACTGCATCAAAATTATATGAAATGATTTTATAAATTGTAAGAAAACTGGTGACTTTTAGGTCTTTACTACAATTTTCTTGAAAAAGTTGGACACATTTGAAGTGCAGCCGTTCTTTTATAAGAAATTGCGTAAAATTTTATAAAGGAATCATTTTCTTTTTCCGCTGAAGCTTTAATTAAATAAAATGAAAAGAAATTAATTTAAGAATTACTTCAAGAAAAAAATAATGAATATTTTACACTATATTTTATTCAAGTCAAGAAAAAAGTTACGTAATGAATCTAACAGCAAACTCGACTAATAAAATCGTAGAGTTTCAAATTGTCTGTGATTTATTTTGTTAAGACGTTCGATGAACATTTTTCAGTTAACAATTAACATAAATTTTGTGCAATAATACATTATTTTTGCGTAATAGTACAACATAAAGCAATATTCTGAATGACTAAAATTGATTTAAATAATGTGTCAGAGTAAAAACGAGAAGGGAAAGACAAAACAGATATATAATGCGAATGTGGATGGCTGTAGGTACCCGAGGGGACCTAGGTTGACATTTCACGACCAAATAGCTCGCGTATTATACGAGGCTTGTGGTATGAGTCTCTGAAAACGGCGTGTTTGTATAAATATAGTAATGAATGTGGAGCAAGCTAGGCATAAAAGTATTTTTAATAAGTAATATATTGTACGTTAATCTTTATTCACGTTACTTGCGTTTCAAGCAGCTTATGTTTCACATATGGGTAAATTGTATTTCTGAACTAATTTTGATGAAGTTTGTAACTATGATAGTTAACGATCTGTCGAACGCTTTATACCGGTTACTTAAGTAATTTCAAATGATTGTGAAAAAGGCACCTTCACGCCTATTATCTTGGAAGGGATAGGCAGAGATGTGCAAGTGTATCCACGACTCGTGAGTTCAGTAGATGTACTAGAACACCCATGATTAGTCTTAGTACTAGGGCCCATGATGTCATAAGTGGTAAGCCTATCGCTACTTCGGGCACATTCCAATCCTGGGCATGTAATGCTTGCTCAAAATAATCTGAAAAACATATAAGAAACGTTGCCCGATCTGGAAATTGGACCAGGGATCCCATGTGACTAACGGTCATAACAGGCGACAGCTGTACCATTACACCACCAAGGCGATGATGATGATGATGATGATGATGATGATGATGATGATGATGATGATGACGATGACGATGATGAAATTATTGTTAAGAACCTTAAAACGCACATAACTGTGACTTCGTTCGCTTTTTCAGATAAACTGAAAAAAAAAATAAAAATAAATTGCCCTATGAATCGAACCCGTAATCTCTAGTGCCAATATCGGACACCGATTCCATTCCACAGAGACGATCATAAGACTTACTATTGGTGAATATATTATGAATGTAAACATAATAATTCATTTTACCAATACACTATATCGACACAATGCTGTCTTAATAGTGTACTTTCCGAGCTGAAGCAGCTTGGAGACGAGACAACCTGTGTAATCTTATATGATTATATATAGAGTTTCGTACCTAAAGGGTAAAAACGTGTCTCTATTACCAGACTCTACTGTGCAACTGTCTGTCACTACGTTGTATCTAGTGAACCCTGATGACGAGACTGTTGAAGTTTTCACAGATGATGCACTGCCGCTACAACTACAAATACTAAAATATAGAATGAAGTAAATATTTAAAAGAACATATAACGTACAATACGACCCGACCAATACATGACACTATTCATATTTAAGTCTTGATAACGACACAACGATAATCAAAATATCTATTTCCACTTCAAAATAGAAAATAAATATAAAAAAACTTTAAGGCATGATTATCTTAGCTGTTTTTTTTTATATAATAGTTTTTATTTATTTAATACTTTATTATACACAAATCTCATATATACTAAGGAAAAATAAAGAATAACTATAAACAAAAATGCACAAAACGCGAGCTTATCTATATACCGAGATTCCTTCCAGCCGACCCAAAATTATCTGAATGCTGTGATTGGAAAACGAAAGGCATCGTGTACTATAAAATAAAAATATGTTAAAAATAATTAGACATAAAAATAATAATAATATTAAATAAGAGAAGGACTATCACGGAGCTCAGGAGGAAGAGCATTCCATAATTCCACCGAGAGAAAGGTATTATACAGAGTCCTTCGTGCGCGAGTCTATCTCGCACTTCGCCGGTTATTTTTTTTAGTAATAGTGGAATTTCTCGTGACATTTTGTTGCGGACAGTTTATTTATTTAATTTGTCCTCCCTCCGACTTGCGGTCGCTGCGGTCTTGCTCGGCTTCTGTTGCAACAAATAAATAACCCACTTCAAACAGTTACTTCTGGCAGTTCTTCTCTTTGATATATTTCTTCTTGCAGCGCTTCATTGTTGTTGGTTTTATTTACAATGAAAAATAGTAGTTTATGTCCTTTGGTACATAATTAAATGACAAGACTTCTGGCTAATGCTTGTCTCTTTGTAAATATGGTACTGGAATTGTCTTTGTCGCATTTTCTCTATTGCAGCTACATGTTTGCTTTCTTTTATAATACTTAAAGCTTTCTTTGTAATAGGTAAAATAATTGTTATACTATTCACAAGGAAAAAAACCTAACTATAATATTATTTACTTTTCGTTTGGTAAATTTTACACCTGTTTATCTAAACTTTAATAACTCATTATTTTAATTTAAACGTTATTGTAACAAAGAAAAGAGAGGTAAAATACAAACATCCTGAGTTTTTTTCGCCAGATCTTCTACGGGAGCGGCCGCTTCGGTACGGTGGTAAATTTTAGAATTATATACAACCTGATGACAAATTGATCAAGATAGATGGACAGACCATCGGACGGACAGTTGGTCGGATAGACGGGCAGGGGAGATACCTATATAGAAATAGGGTCCCGCTTTTTCCCGGGTCCCATGAGTAGAATAGAGCATTTGTCTCTCTACCAAGCAGCTTGTAAGAGACATGCATAGATTAACTGGGTCACTTCCAATACGACTACTGGTGGTAGAGTGCTGTGCAGCAACCTGAACGGGTAAAGATTTATCGCTATACCTATTCCTGTCGTCATAATGAAATTGGCATGTCCCTGAACTGAAACTTACACATGAGATCTTACAGCCCGACCACAGAACAGCGATACACCTACAATATCTTTGGTGTCTACAGATAGGCCTCGGTTGTCTATGGCCGGAGACCCGTTTACTCTTTTTTCCTTTTGTATTGTGTGTAATAAATATTCGAGTTTACGGAAGTGGAGTATTGACGTTCAGAATTATTAAATTTTCAAGAACTCGTTCCGGGAACTTTGATCATCAGAGAGCACTCGCAGATCTAATCCCGGCTTAATTATTATTTTACGTCCCTCAGTTATACTTGAAGGAACTTGGAGTTTTATAGAGAATTGAGGCTTTAGCTTTTAATTGATTATGGATTGTTTGATATTATTGCTCTTATTTAGATCGTTATTCCGAATATATAATATACTAGTTTTCCGCGTGAATTATTTTAATAACACACGACAACTTTTGTATAGTAATGTTCTCGGTGGTGGATACGTGCTTCGGACTTTGGACCGGCATTATGGGACTCTAGGTTGGAACCCTTTTACGGTGAAGGAAAACGTTGTAGGGAATCCCGGAATTTATGCCCGATATGGCGACGAATTTGCCACCTGTCACATCATTATCAATCGTGGGTGCATATGTACTTCTACCTACCCTTTCGGGTTCGGATATGGGCGTCGCAATTTTTTTTTGTTTAAGTTTGCCATCTGTGGGAGCGGTAGTGCCCCCGCCAAGTCAAGCGGCAGGGCCGTAACCATTCTTTTCTCTAAGCAATTTGAAATATAACTTCGTTGTGAATAATGCAAGAATTGCAAGTGAATAATCCTGAATTACTTCGAATTTATTAGAAAGTTATTATTTAACGGTGACTTGGAGTGTGGAGCAAGATATCGTTTACGAGAAACGAACGGAAGTCAGAATTAAAGTCAGGTTAGTCACAAAGACGTTAAGTTATAAGCAGTGAAGACGTCGTAAACTTTAGTGGATTTGGAATTCATCGTAAAGTTTTATGGCTGCAACAATTTGCGCTCTAGATTTTTAATATAGTCAACGATTCTACAATTTGAATAGTTTTTTTTAATTATTTCTTTAGTAAAATCGAGAATGGCTGAATCGATTTGTGTGATTACAGTTTTGTTGTCTTTGACTTTAGACTTAGAAAAAATGGGATAATTTCTAAAAATAGAAAAAAATGTTTCTAGCTACCAATGTCAGCAAACACGGAATTCGCCAAGTTGGCTAGTTTGATTTAGTAAATTATGCTATATGTCCAAAAATTAACTTTCTCAAGGCTTAGAGGTGAGTAGGCAACTTGTTCTTTGACTTTTTTCAGTTTATTTGAAAAATATATTGGTGCCTGGGATTATTTTTTGTGTTCGATATGTCGACGGACTGGCCACCTGTTACATCATGGGATCTAACATCGTCGGCTAATCTTGCTACCCTTGATAAGTGATTTTTGTAAAAAGTGGTCTTGCAATCGCAATATTATTGCACATCGAAAGCAGCCCGAGCATGCGAGCAGCTAGCTCCCTCTATGTCATTTCTCGGCGGAAACATTCGCACCATTAACCACGAAAAGAGCGATCGGGCAGAAGAGATTGCGAACTACCGCCCGCACACACCTCGTGTCATATCTTAACAAAAGACTCACTGCTACAGATATCCGTTTGCAGCTGTTATATGTTTACAGATTTTGACTTGATTTTGCTATTTTTAATGCTTCTGACCGACTTATTAATGGGACTTATTAAATAATAAGATTCTCATTTCGCATGTACGCATTTTTTTTGCATGTTTATTACGCGATTATTCCCAGAGGATTTTGATGATTCATTACATATGATAAATCTTAATTAAGAGATGGACCTACATACATTTCATGACAATTGTTTGAATAAAAGTAAAAAAAATATATCATCACGAATGGACCCCCCGAAGGGGCAGAGGTTATATGCACCCACGATTAGCCGACGATATTATGTCCCATGATGCGACAAATGGCAAGTACGTAGCTATATCGGGCACAAATCACGGTCTACACTATGTTTTCCTTCACCGTAAAATCTCTCAAATGTACTTAAGGTAGAAAAACTGATTAGTAGGTACATGGCGGGGTTCGAACCTGGTCTTCTGAAATGGAAGTCCAAAGCCTGTATGTACCATTAGGTTTAAGTACAACACTTTTTGAATATACAATGTTTGAAATACAAAATATAGACTTGAAATGTATATTGACAAACCGTTGTGTGCCAAGCGAATACATATAGAGTTTCATTTCAATAAAATGTATCCTTGTCTGAAATGGTGACAACAAGTGTCGCTCGACACGTGTGGCCAGGGTTTGGTGTTGAGGGTTGCTCGTAGAGAATACAGATGGGATTGTCTTATGACTAGAGATGGTCGTTATTAAAATAACAGGTTATAATAACATGTTATCCATGCACAACAGATAACGAAATTATTGAATTCTTACTTATCCTGTTATTG
>DVZL01005188.1:0-12258 GCA_018236625.1 Lasaia peninsularis
AACACCCATAACACAAGCATTTAATTTGCTTACTTTGGGGCTAGATCAATTTGTGTAATTTGTCCAGTAATATTTATTTATTTATTTATTTACATGGGTCTCCTGATGATAAGAGACAAACCGTGGCCTATAGACACCATAGATGTTTGTCTGTATCCGCAGGACTGATTTTGACTTTCACTGACAGACAGCTAATGTAATAAGGGACGGCTTAGGCTATTTTTATTTCAGAAATGTGCAAAACAAATTAAAAAAATAAAACCGCGAACGAAGTCGCGGCCACAGCTAGTATTACATAATAATAAAAATAATAATAATTATTATTATGAGTTATTCTTATCTTGCAAATAGCGAGTATTTGCGCAGATATAACCAAACAGCCAAAATTATTAACCAGCAGCTTACTCTTCGATATGGATTAGCGAACTTTGAAGTGCCTTACCGTAAGTATACACTGGAGCCAGTTCTTGAGAATCGCCATGCGAAGCTCTACTGGGACAGATCTGTTATCATGGACGGAACTATTATCGCCAATCGCAAATGATATCGTGTTGGTAGATCGGTTAGTTGATATCGCCGTCCCGCGTGACGATAACCTCGTGAAAGCTGAGAAGGAAAAATTGACAAATACATGGAGTTAGATAAATTTACAATTATCCGAAGTTACCGAGATGTGAGATGTTGACTTAACAATATAGTTCCGATAGTCGTTTCCGTCCATTAGGAATTCACAATGCTCTCTGGGTTCTGTCACTATCAAATTACAAGATATATCGTTCTTCTTCGTTCTACCCTCATTCCGTTTCTACATCAGATGGTCGGATGGGGTCGGCTACCCACTCTAGGCACACAGCGCAACTGCCATCTGATTTCTGCAATCCAAAAAACCTAACCTAAATAAACAAAACCTAATCCTAGATTAGTTCAAAATTAAAATTCGAAAAATTAATCCGACTTTCCTCTCGATGTTTTTTTTACTATGAGAGAGAAAAACTCATTGTTACATGCGAGGCTCGAACCTGGACTTCCACATACTAAATCCGAAACTTTAACCATTAGACTCACTGAAATATAATACATCGTTAAATGGCATTTATTATTATAATAGAACGCCAAGTAAGTTATTAAAGCTGTTTCATCTATCCAATTGTAACAGCGAGAAATAACAGTGGCTCTGTGAAGTTTATTCAAACAATCCTTTTCAGGGAGGACAAAGGGAGAATTCATTACAATTATCCACAGAACCTTGAACGCTGCAGCGCGGTTACCTTGGATCTTATTATCTCTTTAAATAAAGATATACTGTGGAAATACTATATGTATTTTTTTTATATCTCTGTAAAATTAACTCAAACGTTAGCTAAAGCTTACGGACGAACCCAAATTCAATGTTAATATAATTAATTTATTATTTTTGTACATCAAATACAAATATGTTATATTAAACTTTAGACCAATAGAAAAAAGAAACAATTAAATTGGAAACATAATAAAAAAACAAGTTAAGCCCGTACGAAATAATTATCGTGCTTTCCTTTGGAAGAGAACTTTGAATGCAATTAATTGCTTGATGTTAGGAGGTCATTCTGTAATCGGAAAGCCTAAATAAAAGCGAAAATTAGAACGGTGTAAAGGTAGTAAGGTATCGATAGCGTAAGAGAATCAGAATTGTACTTCAAGTAAGTGAGTAAGTAGGAGCATTATATTTTCTTTATTTATAAAGTGGGAAAGAACAACTTTGTGAGTTTACGAACGTAATTAAAAATATAATGCTCTTTTTCTAGAATACGTAGCGCATAAAAATATATTGGTTCATAGACAATTTTAAAAATGTTATTTTAAATGGGATAAGTCAGCGAACAATCTCGGCTGTCCTCATGATAAATGATAAGAGATGCCCGTGGCCTATGGACACCGTAGATGTTGTAGGGGCGTCACTATTCTGTGGCCGGGATGTTAGACGTGATGAAATGAGATAAAATGATATAATAATAGATGACGAATTGAAATGAGATGACATGATATGAGATGAGTTGAGAAACTAGGTGAAAAGAAATGGAAAATGTCACTATGGCGACAGGGATAGGGAAGACGGTAGATTCCTACATTAGCGAGTGTAGCATAGTAGTCTTCAACCAGTGGTCTGGTTAGGGATGACCCAGTAGACTTAAGACATGTCTGATCGGGAGGTACATGGTCCATTTGACACAGGGGGCCCAGACAAATACGAGAATATATTCGTTTGCCAGAAAATTCTCGTGATAATTAAGAGATTGGTTAAATAGACGGCGCAAAAAGTTCATGTTAGAGGTAGAAAACTACACGTAACATAACATTTAACCTGCGGGCTCGTATAATTACCGTCTCCAAGTTGTTAGCTCTCTTGTCCTCATCAACTTGTCAAGATAAATACTTGCGGCACTGAATTCAGCTGGTGGTTAGGGTTGTCACCTTTTTAAAAACCGCCAGCATAGTTTTTTCAGAATGTCTTAAAAATAAATAAATTATATTAGGTCCCATGGTGTTATAGGTGGCGAGTACTTCATATCGGACACAAATCCCGGGCTTCCTCACAATGTCTTCCTTCACCGTAAGAGCACTCAAAATGTACTTGAGTTAGAAAAACTTGTTAGTACGTTTGCCAATTGGCAAAGACCTCCTCCACTCTGTCTCTCTTTAGCCGCATTCTTTCTTAATACTGACCAATTAACGAAGTTAAACTCAAATTAAAAATTCTAATGCTTAATATTAACTCTATAAAAATACACAAAATACTAAATTATTTTTTGATATAAACATATTCATAGATATTTCACAGAAATTATCGATATTTACCTGAAAAAGCATTTGTATAGTCTACATTTGAGAAATCGATATAAAAAGTTATGACAAACAGATAGCTTCTAAACTTAAAAAAATAAAAAAATTTGAATATTGGCAGCCCTACTATTGGCAGGATTGCCATTTTACAAAGAGAAATTACGAAAACTATTCAGTTAAAAAATGTTTCTATCTCAGTTATATGTTTTATCTGGCTGCAAGCAATAATTATGAGTTTCGCAAGTAGGTATGTTCGTTTATATAGACTTATAAAAGATTTCGGAAGGATTAAGGGTTTCACAAAATGAATATAATCATAAACCATAATACCCGTAATACCAGTGATTCATATATATGAATGCATTTTACTGTAGGAAATTGTTTCGGTTTTTTAAAATTGGTATAATAAAACCACGGGGTATGTAGATAATATCCCTGGGATTGCACTGTAGATTATCGCCAGGCATTCAAGTGATAACATATTATAACTTTTAAGCTTTGACGCGGGTTCTGAAGTTAAAATTCTGAAGCAGCATTAAAAGTCATTTGAAATACATTTTTTTCATTCAAAGCTAAATTCTCAAAATGTTTTGTTAACTAATTTTTTTGAAAAGAAATATTTATAGCGCAACTAGTTTAGGGTAGGCAGAAGTATACATATATGCAATTACGATTAGCCGACGGTATTAGGTCGCATGATGTGACAGGTGGCAAAGTCGCCATATTGGGCATAAATCCCGGGTTTCCTAAGAGAACTCAGAACTTAAGTTAGAAAAACTCATCGGTACACAGCGGGGTTCAAACCTGAACTACGCAAATAGAAGGCTGAAATACATATAAACAACGTTTAATCTGTTTATTCTTGAAATTATCTGTAATTTTAGTTTCATTGCACAGAATATTGTTAAGAAAATACATCGTCTAAATACATTTTGCAAGCATGTCGTTTGCTCCAAGGTTTTCTCAAGGATTGTTTGGAAATAAGGGTCGTCTGGTTCTTAATTTACAAATAAGATATTACTTTCAAAGACCCTGCAGTCTGAAGGAGTCTTTTGAGGATAGTCTTCTTTACTGCTCAGTTAGATTTTATTATCTATTGTTGCTTATAATATTAAAAAGAAGGATTTTAGTAAACTATTATTGACTATCCGTTTTTAGGGTTCCATATCCAAGGGGTAGAAACAGAACCCTCTTTACTACGACTTTGCTGTTCATCATGTCCGTCTGTCAGTCACCAAGCTGTGTCTCATAAACCGTGAGTGCTAGAAAGCTCACAGATAATGTATTACTGTTGCCGCTATAACAACAAATACTAAAAACATAACAAAATAAATATATAAAGGGTGCTCCCATATAACAAACGTGATTTTTGCCGTGTTTTGTAGTTACGGAACCTTCGTGCGGGAGTTGTACTCTCATTTGACCAATTTATTTGCATTGGTCAGGAAACGAGCATACTTATTTTGTAATTATAAGAATAAAGAAATATACGTTGCCTATAGACACTGGAAATGTTTCGTGCCAATCTGGGTAGCGGATGTTAAATAAAAAGTACCTTCACGCCTGTTATACTCTTTGAAGACAGAGATGTGCTAGTATATCGACGACTCGTTAGTTCAGTTGATATATTAGAACACCCAAAATTAGCCAAGGTACCAAGGCCCATGATATGATAGATGGCAAGCCTATCGCCACTTCGGGCACATTTCAATCCCAAGCAATGTAATGCTTACTCAGAATAATATGAAAAACATTTTAATAAAAAATGCTAAATTTTGATCTCAACAGATGACACACGCACCGTAACACCATAGAGGCATGTAGGTTATAACATATGGTTATACTACGTGTAATTTGTCTAGGAATACTTTATTATTATTATTTTCAAATAAATTAAAAAAAAATAAGTTTATTTCATAGTCCATATTTGGGTTAGTAGTTACAAAAAAAAGTAAAAAACAGATTATTATTTAAATAAATGTTAGATCAAGTTTATTTTAAATGTTTACACTGATTACTCGATGCACCGGCTATGTGTAGATGAGTATGATGAGTATGTATACAAGGAACATATTTAGGTAAAATAAATAATAAGGTAAGTAGGTAGGTAGGTAATAGATATTAAGGTAAATAGGTGCGACGGTTAAAAAGCTCTTTTTTGGCGAGGAAATACAGGGGTGAATTTTTGAACTCGACAAAGATCTTCTATATAGGGTGCATCTTGTAGTTCATTCTGTCCACTAGGGCTCGCTTAAGGGCCTCGTTTAATAAGTGGGTAGTTATATAAGTAGATCCCAAGTAGATTGACTGGGACGAAATCACTGTCAACATAATGATAATTGTGATGAATAGGGTAAACTACAAACTTACATGTCTTAACATCCCGGTCATTAGACAACGACGCAACAATAACATCTGTAGTCTTGGCAAGGTTCTCTCTTACCACATGAAAGCCACGTCCTTGTACGTTGTGACATAAAAAGAGATAACAGCCATCAAATCAAAAGACTGAAGTCCTAAGTAAAAAATCAGCACCATTATTAAAAAATCAGCCAAATGCGACTCGGAGACACGCACGAAAGATACCGTGCCATAACCATAAACTATAAAAACAGCCAAAAAATTCGTTTTAAATATTGTAGAAGCATGTAAAATGTATACAGCTTGCGCGATGCTTTCTAAAATATCATCTGTTTACATGAGAATATACCGCCATCTATTAGTGGGGTCAGATCGTCGGTTGATCGTTATACGGAAGCCCATTTAAATATTTACTTTACTCTGTTTTCTAGCATTTATTTTGACAGATGAATAGCGGAGACTTTACTAATCGTCTTTGGGGAAGGAACCCTAAAACTGAATTCCAAAAACAATTTTCATATTTATTTAATAATTAATATCATTGGGCCCGTATCCCTGAAAGAGTAGGCAGAGGTATGCACCCGCGATTGGCCGACAATATAAGGTCCCATTATCTAGGTGATAGTCATTACTATTACATTACATATTAGATAACAAGTCTGTCGTAATTTATCGGATACCTAATTTCGGGATCGGCTACCTAATCTAGGAGATTTGACTAGGACACCAGTTTTTACGCAAAGCGACTGCTATCTGACCTCTCCAACCCAGAAGGGAAACTAGACCCAAACCTAGATTAGGTCGAATTAATTGAATCCGGGTTACCTCACGATGTTTTTCTTCACCGTAACCTTAGAAAATATACATAAGTCAGAAAAACTCATTGGTACGTTGCGGGGTTCGAACTTGGACTACCCGAATGGAAGTCCGAAGCACGTATCACTAGGTATTAAAGTCTAACGTCCTTGAATAAGATATGTTTCGTCAATATATTACAAGATCAGCAGGTCGTTGCTCCGATACTGATGGGGTGCGACATACAAATGCAGTTTTCATAGTATTCTTAGAAAATAATGAAATAGGCGCCTGAGTCACGTGACGTTAGCCAAGAACTTGAACTGAAGTGTACGGAGCACGATGCTGGCGCTAGCTTTTATATGGATTTCATTTGTTACTGTCATCACTGGATTAGAGGACTCATACAATGGTAATATTTACTTATTTTACGTATCTTCAAGCTCGGTCATTTGCGAGTTAGGTAGAGAGTATTGAGTGCTAATCGGTATCTGTCTTATCGGTTATAATCGATAATTATCGGTATATCCTTTTTATTGGTCTTTTTAGGATTCCATTTTCAACGGTATAAACGGATCCCTATCACTAAGACCCCACTGTCCATCTGTCTATCTGTCTTTCACCAGGCTGTATCTCGTGAACCGTGAATAAACTAAATATATAAAAGACTAGCTATGCCCGCGATTTCATCCGTGTTTTTATAATTAGTTAATAATAAAATTTAAAAAAGAGAGAAAAGTATAAAATTACTTTTCTTAAATAAAATTCTAAAATAAAAGTAGCCTAAGCCATTCTTTATTGCATCAATTGTCTGCCAGTGAAAGTCCCGATAAAATCGGTCCAGCTGTTTCAGAGATTAGTGGGTACAAACAGATAGACAAAAACTCTAAAAAATGCTATTTTTGTATGTTCCTTGTAAACCCATCGGATGCGAGTCCGACTCACACTTTTCCGTTTTTTTACAGTTTAAAAAAGCAAATAATGTCACTGTAATATTAACATATTATTTAAACTGTATGTTTACCTGGTTATAAATACGGGATAGATACCCAAGATACACCCGAGACAATTGAAATTATTTCTTAAAAAAATCAATTAATTATGTCAAAGAGTCTATGTACCAATTTTAATTTCTTAACTCGAAAACTACGAAATTTCTAATATAAATGTTCACCCCTTCTTTTAGTTTTTCTTTTAGAATATTAGTTTGGCTGAAGGAACATAACATTGATAATTTAGTCTATCAAGTATATCGAACGAATCAACTGTAACCTTCAATTAGTGCCCAAATTGACTTAATTCGTTCATTCGCTTCACTTTTTAGGGTTCCGTACCAAAATAGTAAAAAACGGTAGCCTGTAACTAAGATTCCGCTATCCAAACAGACGTTTGTCTGTCTGTCTGTCTATTACGAAGCGGTATCTCATGAAGATACTCTAAATCTCATGAGACGTTCAAAATGATAACAGATGATGTATTTCTGTTGCCGCTATAACAACAAATAATAAAAACAGAATAAACTAAATATGTATATAAAGGCTGCTCTCATACAACAAAAGTAATTTTTTTGCCGTTTCTCTGGACAATAGTACGGAACCCTTCGTGGCTGAGTTCGACTCGCAACTTGGCCGGTTTTTTATCAAAATAACTCAATCCGGAGGCACATATTGAAAGGCCGTATCGAATTACAATTAGCAGAGATAGAATTACTCGAAACGCTTTGTTGCTGTCAAACAAAACTACTCAGATTGTTTTTTCACAATCAAGTCATGGCTCTGACGTGTGAACTGACAGTGGGTATCGAATTATAGAGCACCGAATCTATGGTCAGCGGAACGGAAGGGGATCTGAACCGTGAATGTCACAATATCGATCATCCGCCATTTTGACAATTGACATTAACATCTATGTGATTAAAACTAGCTGCCTCACCGAAGCGGACAGAAGTTTGTACGTATTAAACAACTACCATGGACTAAATAACTTTAATATGCGGTCTCCACTCTCTCCTCCACTGTCATTTTCCAATTCACGAGATAGACTGGTCGTCAACATACTGACACCAGACTTTTAGCCTAACCTCAGGCTGGTAATACCAATAACACCTATTACGTCTATAAATAAATATCGTCACACTCATATCCTTAACCAGGTAGGCGGAGGTAGTACATATTTACCCACAATGATCCACGATCTTGTTGTCTCTTACCATCAGGGTAGCCGTGTGCTTGTTCGCTTCCTTATTCCATAAAAAAAATCCGAATCCGCACTAGGGATTGCAATTATTGGATCCAGCATCCAGAAATCCAGGCTGGGTCCAGCGCTTTTTTGACATGTTTGATCCAGCAAACCGTGCGGCGACCAGCAGCGCGTACCCGCAAAAGTTTTTGCGGAAAACGCAAATAAAAATTAATAAACAAGTAGAAATATAAAAATCATGTATTTATTTTGATTCCATATGTTGCTGGATCCGCGCTAGATCCAACTGGATTTAGGCTAATCTTGCATAAATCCAGCTGAATTGGAATGTATGTTCGAATTGCGTATCACTAGATGAGGCTCTTATCTTATCTCATAAATATTATAAAGGCGAAAGATTGTATGTTTGTTTGTTACGCCAAAACTACTTGAAGGATTTTAATGAAACTTGACAGTAAGATAGCTCATAAATTTGAATAACACTTAAGCTACTTTTAACCGATTACATTAGAAAGAGGGTATTTTTTGCGCAATAAGCATTAAAAGTTTGAAAAAAATGTACGCTTTGATAATTGAAGCGGGTGAAGCCACGGGCGGAAAGCTAGTCTAATATATATAATATTAGATGAGATAAATATCATAAATCTGCCTGCCTTTTCACCTTTTTATAAAAGAAGACTTTTAGAAAATTAAGTACATTTCACTGTAATAAATGTTATTAACTTTGACAAAAGAGCTCTATCTTTTGTGACAAACGACATAATTAAAAAGTTCTTTATTTGTCCCAACAAAACAACAAATGAATGTCAGTTGAAAGATGTTGGGCAAAGTGGATATTAATCTTTATTAAAAATTGCATTAAACATTATTTTATGGAACGAGACAGCAAAGAAGCACACGGGTCTTCTCAGGCGTCTCCGTGGCGTATAAACACCATCTAAGTGTATCACAGTCCTTTGTCTGGGTGTCAGGCCTATATTCATATTTAGGCCTCGTTGGATAGCTTAAGACTTGTAGATGTTTTTGTAATAAAATGCAGGCTAAGCTTATGAGCGTTTTTTTATGAGAAAAAAAATGGTTTTGATAAAGAATGTTACAACAAAAACATTTTTATTTTATGAAGCAGCCTGTAGTTTCTGTTCGGATTCATATGAAGTAGTAAAACTGCATTTAACGGAAAAAAAATACCATCAAAACGGTTCACTTCCGGATGCAACAATGTAAGGTCAAATGGTTGCAAATCATGTCCCCTAGCACCCCTTAAAATATATATACAAACGCGTAATTATTTTTTTTATTTATATGTTCCCTAATATATAATATATATATCGAAGGTAGGGAACATATATGGGGATGCTCCCACAATACCATTGCCATTTTTATATACATCCAGCCGTGCCCGCGACTTTGTCTGCGTTTGAATTTAACTAAATTTAAGCAGCCTAAGCTACTCCTTATTACATCAGTTGTCTGCCAGTGAAATTCCTTTTAAAATTCCTACCGTTTTAGAGATCAGCAAGAACAAGCAAACAGACAAAAAATCTAAAAAATATAATTTTGTATATGTACCTTGTAAACATACATAATATGCAGTTATTAAAAAGTGGTTATTTTAATATTAAATATAGGCACTTCAATTATATTTGTTTGTGTAAAATATGATACAGAACCCCTCGTGCGCGACTCCAACTCGCACTTGGCCGAATTTATTTTTATTTACGATTCAAAGATTTAATTGTCAATGCGATTTGATGTATTAATTCATTTGAATGGACCTTTAGGCAGCTATTATTGATTGAATGAGATAAAGACCCTGTTTTTGCAGAACTATACTTTTGGTTGTGTTTTTAATGCTTCGATGATTAATAAATATTGATTTAGTTTAAGAAATTTTTAATAACATTCGCGTTTGTAAATTATTCAATATAAGACCATCAGATAGACCTTTAGCGTAAGCCTTCTAACTAACTTACTAACGATATTCAAACCAAACCACCACCGCCATAATGTAATCCATTCCGGGGGGTAACTTGCACATAAAGTTTGACAGCCCAACCACAGGACAACGACGCATCCACAAGGTCTATTGTGTCTATAGGCCACAGTTGTCACTTGCCATCACGACACCCGTATGTTCGCTGTCTTAACCCATTAAAAAACACGACAGTGGCGAGTACTGAAGCTACAAGGACAGAAATAGGTAACCGAATAAGATTGTCATATTTTGGTTAACCAAAGTCAAACTAGTTACACATCTGCCACTTACGAAATTTACAATTCAAATATACATCCTCCAAAGTTGTTTAGATACTAACAAAGTAATATAAAAGCTTTTACGGTACAGCTACAGCTTTCTTCCCCATTAAATGGAAAATTACTTTCGTTAATGAGAATATTAACTTGTTGTTTTTAATTGCTTTTGCTTCTACTTGTTTGTGATAAACTCTTTGATTCTATGACTTGTTTTTGTCATGATTGCTACGCTTAGATTGATGTGACTTTAATGTTTTGTTTTTTCTGAGCAAAACTTTTTTTATTTGTGTAATTTTTATTGTACACACCCAAAATGATTATTGGCTTTCATCGGTTTTATTCAGATATCATCGGCCACCGTTGGTATTTGTCGCCTATCATCGGTTTTAATCGGATATCGTCGTATTTGGCGATAAAAGATATAAAAGACAAAGTATATACATGGACTATCCACGAACAACTACAATTTTTTAGGCTTCTGCACCCAAGAACCCTATTACTAAGACTTAGCGGTTCATCTACATATATATCACTCGACGTGCATCATGATAGCTAGACAGTTTCACAAATGATGTATTTCTGTTGCCGCTACAACAACAAATACTAAAACACTAATATTAATTGAAGCTCCCGTACGATAAACCTGATTTTTTTGCCATTTTTATAGATAATGTTACGGAGCCTTTTGTGTGCGAGTCCGACTCGCACTTAGCCGGTATTTTACTGTAGATTTTATGTTCAAACCTAAATTATACAAGTATGTAGCTATATTGTATTTGTACCGAATAAAGTAGTGGAGGGCCTGATGACCTATGAATCAGGTCCACGAATTACCACCAAAAGTTTACAAAAATGCGAAAATTCAGACCAACTATTTAGTATTAAAAGCCAGGTTTTGTGGTGAGTAATAAACTATTATTATTAAATTATTTTTTAAACATCCTGTATAGCACAAGCTTTGACATACTCCGCTGAAAAAGTTATATGAAATTGTTATGAAATAGCGATGAAGGAATCATTTCCGTGATGTATTTCAGGTGCGGGGTCAGGCTACGGTCGGGTCACGGAAGTAGGTCGACACCCCCTCCATCGTGCTCCAATTCTACGTCGGCTAACATCGGTTGATCTGATATAATTGCTATTGGTGCTTATTCTACTACGCGATAAAACCAAGGACTCCTTAAAGTGGGAGTCTAAGATAAACTTGGATAAATAATCGGATAACTTTGGATAAATGGTCAAAGATAATACAGCTTGGTTAAAGACAGACAGACGGACAGACGGACAGCGAAGTCTTAGAAATAGGGTTCCGTTTTTTACCCTATGGATACGGAATCCTATAGAACAAGAGAAAGCCTTTGGACGAAACAAATGACACTAATTTGTCATTGTTTACAGCACAATTTACCCTACTTTACAATACGGAACATGACAATGGCAACTATAACCGTTACTGACCTAATTATATCTAATTATAACATAGTACATACCCAACTCACACTTCCATAAAGTGACATTGGGATAAGCAGTGATTTGTGCAAAGCGAGTCGATCTCTATAACTCAGCATTTCGCTTTGAAGTAGCTTACCCGACGTTCCATTCACTGTATTCTCAGTACTCATCCTTTCTACATTTGTGGTGTACCTTCCATCCTTGCTAAAAGCAAGGATATACAATTTTATTCACTTGTTCCAGCACTACATCTACCATAACTTTTACATTCGTCCTATCACATGCACAGCAAGATACTACATTACTAGGTGGTAGAGTGCTGTGCAGCAACTCGCCCGGGTAGGGATCCACCGCCTTACCTATTCCTGCCGCCATAAT
>DVZL01005189.1:0-12257 GCA_018236625.1 Lasaia peninsularis
AACTCAGTGTTATGTTGTGCCCATCACTAGTCGTGACTAACTGATAGGTGTCAGGAACGCATTCTCTGAACGGCCGAACTTTAGTAAAGTAAAATTATGCCCGCGGCTTTATTTAAATTTAGTCGGTTAAAATTACTCCATGTGTTATTCTAATGTTTAAGCCATATTTCTGTAAGCTAAATTTTTTGACAATCCGTTTAGTAGTTTTTGCGTGAAAGACGAACAACACACGTTCACAAAGTTTAGAATTTATTATATTACTAGCGACCCGCCCCGGCTTCGCACGGATATATCGTACATGTTATATACATAAAAAACTTCCTCTTCAATAACTCTATCCATGTAAGAAAATCGCATCATAATCCGTTGCGTAGTTTTAAAGCTATAAGCGTATATAAGGATATAGGGACAGAGAAAGCAGTCGCTTTCTCTCTAAACAAAGTGTTGTTATATACTAAAAATAGTGAATTTATTTATTTAAATATGATTACTTATTCAACAGCACATTTCTACTCGTACTTCCTAAAATAACTGTCGGCCTCCAAAATAGGCAAAGCCTGT
This sequence comes from Lasaia peninsularis, assembly GCA_018236625.1. Classification (NCBI taxonomy): domain Eukaryota; kingdom Metazoa; phylum Arthropoda; class Insecta; order Lepidoptera; family Riodinidae; genus Lasaia; species Lasaia peninsularis. The sequence goes on from DVZL01005189.1 coordinate 562, forward strand.
GACGACATCCTTGAATTAAGTTTGATAATTACACAAATTGATCTAACTTCAAAGTAGTTACATGCTTGTATAATGGGTATTTATCAATAATATGCGCTGACTGGCGTATACTATAATACATAAATATCTTCACACCAGGTCCCTTGCGGAGGTTGCTCTGCTTACCCCGTCTTAAGTGCTGGAGTATCGTGACACTTGGAGTGCCTAGCATCCTCTATACTCATTACTATCTTTATGAAAACACGCCAGTATCGGAGACTATTGACACTATGTTGATAGTTGGTCATGGAATGTCAACTTAGGTATCCCCGATTACCTGCAGCATCCACATTCTCATTGGATATCTGTATTATAAATCATTCGTTTTTTATTCTTTCTACATGACTATCCATCGGAAAAGGGGCATGCCTTTCTTATTTTTACACCAACACTTCTTTCAATGCCACTCTTCCGCTGACCTCACTATTACGAATGCGGTCCTCGACGCTACTCCACATATAATGCGGAGTGCACGCACATCGACCACGTTTATCTTACTTTCATGTTGTCTTATTTAATGCATATTGAAACACTTAAACAGCTACCATCTTTCTCCTCATCTTAGCCTCATCCTGTATTATCGGATCGGCTACCTAGTCTAGGGGATTTGACTAGGACACCAGTTTTTACGCAAAGCGACTGAAACTAGAAACTAGGTCCAAACCTAGATTGAGTCAAATTCAATGAATCCAGATTACCTTATGATGTTTTCCTTTACTCCTCAGAAAATGTACATAAGTTAGAAAAACCGATTGGTACATGGCGGGGTTCGAACTTGGAGTACCCGGATGAAAGTCCGAAGCGCGTACCACTAGGCCACTGAGGCACTTAAATAGCTACTATATTAACATCTATGTTTATCATGTATATGTCAGCTCCTGTCGGGTTTCGAAACTGAGCCTCGCTGTAGGTCAGTAGAGTTAGGTGTGTATGCAAACCACTAGACTAACGAGGCGCCCAAAATCACGTTATCCATAAAATGTGGGCGCTCAAAATTATTTATTATACATTTTTCATGCCATATAGAGGTAGGTACATATTATGCATCCATGCTAGCATTGCTAACTGACATTAGGACATCGTTTAGCGACATCTAGCATCAGATTTATTTGAAAGAAATAGAGAAGACAAATATCACACAGAAGGATATTAAAAATGTAGAGACAGTTGAAACTGTAAGATATTTATATTTATTCGTAACAAAATCAGGAATAGTAAATTATATATACAAAAACAGCTTAACACTGTAAAGCTTTTATATCTAAAAAATAAATATGGACAAATTACACAATTAATCTAATCAAAAGTAAACAAATTATATGGGTCTTTTATGGGTGTTAGACAATGATGCATAATATATAAATATACTTAAATATATATGAATGAATTTAATTAACACCTAGACTCGGAAATACAGACATCTATGTTCATCACAGAAATGCCTGCACCCGTTAGGAATTGGCCGTTGATCGAGGGAGTTAGACATCTACGCTAAACCCTTAACGAGGCAGTCAATTAAATACATCATTATATTTATTTATTGTTGGAATTTAATGCTAAAGTAGCCTATAAACTTACTCGTAATCATCCTAAAACTCTTATATTAATAACCGCCACTATTTTTGGTGTGTATAAGGAATATGTATTTCTTATGAAAAGGAAGCAAAAGAGTATGCTTTCTATTGAAATTAATTCACTAAAAATAAACATCCAACACCAAATGAAAATTATTTTCGTAGAGTTTTTATTTTGCGGCACTATCGAGCGCATGGTGCTTAAAAACACTACCTAAATTCTTCCATTTTAAAGTTTCTAGTATATACCAGACATAATTACTTAAAAAATAGATTTTTATTTCAATTGCCGACTGAAAAAAGAAGATTTGCAATTTAATGAATGAAGAGAATGATGAAGGAGGAATCTAGGAAGATATTCAGGGATCCTAACGTTTGGCACTCGATAATTTCCTCGCAATCCTCCTCGATACCTCGCAAGGGACCTGGAGTGAAGTGTGTATGTGAAAAAACAAAAAAAGACATTTATTTACCTAGAAAACATGATAATGGTTTTAGAATGGGTTTTGAAGTTTTAAATAAGATAGAAATAACTCATTATAAGTAAAATTGGGGTTTAGCAGAATAACCACCAATGTTAGAATTACACACTAAGATAATGCGGTGATTCCCCTCGTTGAGGTTATGACTGCTAACGGAAAATACACTCAAATAATTTGTATTTGTATTTTTAGGGTAATTACTAAATCATCTACATACTAAATCATACTCAATCATGAAAGGTCATAGTTAGCTAACATTTTTATTAAAAATATACATTTTAGGGTTCCGTACCCAAATGGTTAAAACAAGATTCTGTTACTAAGTTTCCGCTGTCCGTCTGTCTGTCACTATACTGTAGAACAGGGAACTGAACATTAATAGTTAGACAGTTGAAATTTTCTCAAATGACATATTTTTGTTGCCGCCGTAACAACAGCTACTAAAAACAGAATACAATTATTAAATAAGGCTCTCATACGACAAACGTGATTTATTTTGCCGTATTCTAGTTAGGCTGAATTTAAATTTATTGCCGAGGTATTAAATTATCAATTTTAATGAAATGAGTAATAGGGATAGGATTTTTATTATTCACACATTTTTAATTTACTAAGATGTGGTTGTAATTATTATTTTAGAGGGTTATTACTCTTTTTTCCATCTCTTTTATGTGTTATTTATCGTGTGAAAATTTCTAAACATCTTAATGCATTTCTTTAATATACACTACTATATACTAAAAATATATATAAAATAAATTGGTGCTCCCTATTAAATTGAGAATATGTGTAGTGTAATGGTACGGCCGTCGCCTGTTAAGACCGTTAGGCGCATAGAGTTCAATTCCTAGGTCAGGCAACTTTTCTTAAATGTTTTTCAGATTATTCCGAATGTGCCCGATATGGCCATAGGCTACTGGACTTAAGAGTCGTGAAAGTACTTTTTTAATTATAATGACAGGGTCGTGAAATAATTATTACATAAGTAAATAAATAATGTTACGGAACCCATAGTGCAACTCCGGCTTGGACTTGGCTGGTTTCGAATTTTTAACATCCGTCTGAACCACCATAAAAATAAATTAACAAAGCTTTATTAAGTCCCCTTTCTACTCGTGATGTACTCACGTCCATCATGTCACAATTTATGAAAAAATAATGCACGTTCATTTTGTTTCATTATAGTCCGATTTACATATTTTTGGATGGTGAATAATTCTATAGAAACCATTATCTTCCCATTTTATAGCGTTGAATAATAAACAATTTAATATTCGTTGAAGACATGTAAGCTTCCTTGAAGACTTTAATTTTCAGAGGGTAATCTTGGCTATTACCCCTATATAATACCTTTACACGTAATAGAAATGTAAAAGAATAAATCTGTACTGTCTGCACTACTGAACCGATTATGGCTAAATTTGGCAACCGGATAGCCTATGTTGTGAGGTATGTTATAGGCTACATTTTATTTCATTTTCTTTGAGGGGTTTTGTGGGAGAGGGGAAAACGTCATGTTTCATTTTTTATTTTTTTTGTTGAATATACATCATCATTGTCATCTCATCAACATCACCATCATACTTCGGCTACTTTTATTTAGTTAAATTCAAACGTGAACGAAATTGCGGGCACAACTAACTTAAAACGGATTAAGGACGCGACGAAGAAACATTACATGTAGAAGTGAATTAATATTTGAACACACTTAGAAAAATCTTTACTTTGCGACGCGTTGAATACGAGAAGAAAAATAAAAGTTCATCAACATTGTCCTATAATTCGATGAGCGTCGGTAATTTGCGCCGGCTACCGTTTGATCAGGCTTAGCAACGTAATTTTCACGTATTTGAACTGAATACAAACGTATCCAGATGAAATTGCCTTTGCTCTGTAATTAAATTCTATTTGCTGTACTCCGGCCACATGACCGTCCTCTTGGTGATGCTCCACACGTCTGACGACAAAATAAGGTCAGTTTCATGTTACATTCAGGTAGAGTACGACAAACTCGGGAATTGACCATTTGGCTATCCAGTATACGCTTTACATTCATTAGGTTATTTGATTATGTATTTTTTAAATCACCTAAGTGGTGTAACGTATAATGGCTGTCGCCTGCTAAAACCATTAGCCACGTAGGGCTATTTCCAGTTAAATGTTTTTCAAATTATTATGGGTAAGCATTACATTGCTCGGGATCGGAATGTGTCCGAAGTGGCGATAGGCTTGCCACCTATCACATCAGGGCCCTAGTACCTTGGCTAATCGTGGATATACTAGCACATCTATGCCTTCGGGGATAATAAGCGTCAAGGCACTTTTTATTTTTCTAAGTATACATAACATGTTACAAAATTCCGTAAAAATTATATTAACAAGCTGTACCCGGCGACGGCAACGCCACCTGGTGGCGAGTGACATCAATGAACATATCGTACAAGCCTTCTCCGCGGAAAAATACATATACAGGCCGTCCCACGGCTATGTCACATGGAGGGGAAGTACCTTAAATATTTCAGAGAGAACATTTTGTTGAAGGAAGACATTATTTTAATTTAAAAAATTTAAAGGCTTAATAGTGAAGATTATTTTTGCGGAATATTCAGATAAACTAAAAAAAACTTATAAGAACAAGTTGACTTATATATATTATTGAAGTCGAAGATGGAATTAGACTTCCCCCACAATTATAAGAACGCAGCACCAGGTCAAGGTTTGGTCTTCCGGGCGACAGTCCTTAGTGTTGGCGTTGTAGATAATCCCACCCAGGTAAATAATGGTTTCTCGGGCTGAGCACTCTACTCGCCCATAAAGTTAGGCGAAGTTGTAATATAGCCACGCAGTTTAGCAACTAATTAGTCATTCATAAAAAGGATCGTAGTTCACGTTCGACCATAGAGACGACTACTGTCTGATTCCATAGATATTTATTCACCGTCTTCTATACATTTAAACCCTTTGCAGGTAGCATCGTTTCCAAAGCAATATGACTTTAATTAATAGCTTCCTTATTTGCGAAAGGTCAGCAAGGTCAGCAACGACCTCCGCCCACGAAGCCTGAGTACCTTCTGAATATCTGAATACGGTTTTGCAGTAGTTCGTGGGCGGTAATACTACCATCAAATGAATCGCTTGCTCGTTCGCTGCCTTCTCGTTTAAAAAATAATTGTGTTTTATACAAATTAAATTCTTTCAGAAATTAGATTTGAGAGTGTGGGTAGAAAAAAACTTAATTTTTTTTCTTTTTTTCCAGGTGTCGGTGCTACGACCGTGAGTATAATGCCTAATGAAGAAAAAACAAATGTTTAATTAAAATAAGGTATTTAAGTATTTAAACATTTTTAATTGTAAAAAAGGCAAACAATGAATAGCAAAAACCAACGGCGGTAGAGGTTGTGTGTCAATCTGAGATTGCAGGGTTGTTAAGCATATTAGCAAAAGTAAATGGATTGATTGCGCTACTCTACTGAATGAAACACGACAGTAGCGAGATTTAACGATTCAAGGATAGCTGAAGCGATAGTACCACTCTAAAGGAGTCACGTTGCTAGCTAAAACGAATAGACATTTGTTTCTTATGAGATATATGTCCCTAGTAGCTAGCCGCCCTCGACTTCACTCTAGTCAATTATTGTCGTTTCAAAAGTATCCTGTGTGTTATTTTAATGTATATACTATATTACTATAAAATTTCATAAACATCCATTCTGTAGTTTATCTTCAGTATTTACTCACAAACATTTGCGTTTATAATAATAAGTATTAACATAATACTAGAAGTATCGAATAGAAAAGCAATCAGTATACACTTTTTTTAGAATTCAAAGACCCGAGTCTAATAATTCAACTCATAAATAATACTAATACTCTTGATAAATACTGTTTTCATACATAATTAAGGCTAGGTAATAGTAATCCATGTATTAATTCACAAACCAGACGTAGAACACGCCATTCTTAACCGACTTCAAAAAAGGAGGAGGTTCTGAAATCGTCGGAATCTTTTATTTATATATATTCACCGATAATTCAAAGACGCCTGAATCGATTTGGATAATCCTTTTTTATTGGGAAATACCTCACAGGTGGTCCCATGGTCACCATGTCAAGATCTGATGATTGGATCCTGGAGAAATCGAGGAAACTCTTCAAATTTAATATACACACTTGAAAGGATTTGGGTTTTTTATTGACATATGAATTAAATAATGCCTGCCTTTGCTGTTTTACTACGTTATAATTATGTTGTAACATTTCGTCGAGCCTTTGCACGAGCGGGGCGACGCGCGGTTGCGGGAAGCAACAAAATGTTACCGAGTAGGCCGAGCATTCGCGGGAACGTTACATTACATGAAAATGCTTTGGAAACTAAGCTTTTATGTATATTGTTCCATTCGTAACAACGCTCCATTACACTCGAGATCATTATAATTTACCTTTTGCTTTATTAAAATCCTCTTAAAAGAAATACGAGTACATACAATTTTGTTTCAGAATAACTAATATTATCAAATGGCCAAAACAAAATGAGGACAAACAAGAAGAATATTAAATGAAAAGCCAGCTGCTGGGATGTTAGATGGGTTTTTGTGACAATGACATAGAGCGCAAGACCGTTTGATGGGAGACATATGGAGCGTGCGCAGATGCCTCAGTCTCTGACCAACAAACACCACCGGCCCGACAGCACTTACAAAAGCTGCTCGCAGTCTCTACCACTTGATATCCTGTAAGTCAACTTATAATCTATACAAATAAATAAAATTGGAGTGTCTGTATGTAAAAAAAAAAATAACCGCTTTTTACTAAATGCATATGAATGCTTACAAGGTACATATACCGAAATAATACTACTGCTAATTACGTCAGTTGTCTGCTAGTGAAAGTTCAAACAAAATCGGTCTAGCCATTTCAGAGATTTGCAGGAGCAGACAGAAGGAAAAAGTAAAAATGAAGGTATTATGCATTTAGTAAAAAGCTGTTATTTTAATATTACATAAATACACTAAAATTTTATTTATTTTACATAGGCTAGCTTTCCGCCCGCGGCTTCGCCCACGTAACTATTTTAATAACACATTTAACTATCAAAGTGCAGAATTTTTTACTTTGTAACTTGGTATTTGGAATCACGTTACCAAAAATAAAATTTATTACATTTGGCGCATTACAACTTACCCTTTATTATTACTTATTGCGTAAAACAGTCCCCTATTAATATGTAAAAAGTAGCCTATGCTCTATCTCAAAGTCTATATGAGTCTAGTTTCATCTCTATATCTGTACGAAATTTCATCAAAATTGGTTGTGATTTAGGCGTGAAAGCATAACAGACGGAGTTCCTTTCGCATTTATAATATTAGTAGCGATAGCATCTTTAATCGAAATACATAATTGCAGTAAATGATTGATTGATATAAAATGTTTCTTTAGGATTTTGTCATATACACTTCGTGACCTGCTATACACTTGATGACTCTATTCAAAACAGGGTTAGAAAGGCGTTTGGTTGTATTTTCCATTCATCAGAATGCGTACACGTTATAGAGCGAATGTAGGCCAGGTTGCACTCAAACCGAATATGGATGTAGGGCATTTCATATTATGTCTGGTTTCATTATGGAAAGTTCCAATACATACTTCCTATGCACAAAAGGAGGCACAATCACTTACGATTTTTAAGAGACTATTGAAAGCTTATTATCAGGAATCGTCATCAGTTTTCCTGTAGTAATGGTATGTGTATTAATTAATGTAGATACGTATTTATGTATTTAAGTATGAGTGTATTTATTTTATTCCTTTTCCAATTATTACATGTATTGTATATAGACTTTTCGCACCAATGCCCTAATTTATACTATTTATTTCCATGGGTTTATTTCTGTGTTTTGCAAGGGTTGTTTGGCAGAGATCACTACTTAGCGATAAGACCGCCTTTGCAGACCTATTAATACAAGCTTATCTATTATAAGAATAATTATTTGTTCTTCTTAATGTGTATGTATTGGTGTGAAATAAAGTTTTCATTCATTCGTTCAATCTTTATATACATTGGGGAAATGAACATTTCTAACAAAGCAATATTCACGCTTAATCCCTTGCAGGTCGGCAGAGAGTATCGGGGGCCAAGAGTCAAGTTCCTACATACTTGCCTTGATTTATCCACGTTCTTCTTTTCATACAATCATGCCGGTTTCAAAAGACTCTTGACAACACCTTCGGATAACACATGAGCAATTCGGTTGTGGAATCCCAACCTATTGCATTGTATATCTGTTTTGTCGCCTTTGTTGTTCATCCTAGTACATCCTTTGATGCATCCAGTCCCAGGTTTGATTGTCAGATAGGGCAACTTGTACTACGATTTTTTTGAGTTTACCCGAAAAGAATAACGCTTGATGATTTGGATTGGATCCATGTAGGGATGGCGATCTGAGATCGGTTAAATCAATATAGCAATGTACCCTATTTATTCAGCAAATAAAGTTTATTATTATTATTATTAATATAGTACTGAAACGATATATCACCCTTGAAAATCGACATTCGTTTTTTTTTGTGTTTTGACATTATATATTCGGAACTATAAACTACATTATTAATTTTCTTATCTGTAACCAATATATTTAGAAAATAAATGTCTTGTTTTATGCCTGATCTGATGATACCTTGGTGTGGTAATCAAATAATTGCTATAATTGATTTTACTGATTCTATCAATAAGAAATCGCTAATTATAATATTTAGCTTATTTTTAATTAAAATCGATTTGTACTTACGATGTGTGATTTTTTAGAAATCGATCTTTTAATTTGGATTTTTTTGTGAATCTGGTTACAATTCGAATCGATAATTTAAAATCGATATTTTTGAGGAAAATCACCATCCCTAGATTCACGTCCGATATGGTGACAAACTTTCCACGAATCATTTCATGTTACCTAAGTCGGCCCATCGTGGGTACATGATTACCTCTGCTACGTTCGGGAACATTAGCGTGAAGATATTTTGTTATTATACCAAACGTGAAAATATGACGTATATATGATAATATACGATTGTTCTTGTCGTCTGTTCCAATATACTTTTGTTATTATGGTGATGGAAAAATCTTATAAGATTTTTGTATAATGTGAAAACGTCGATGAAAGATAATGCGAAGATAAAAATAGCGACTTTGTGGCATCGTATACAACTCTTAAATGAACGTAAACTGGTTTATGATACTCCAGTGAAAAAAATATATCATTACGCCCATAATCTCAAAGGAATAGGCAGATATACATACACGATTAGCCAACGATGTTAGATAATGTGACAAGTGGTAAGTTTCAATATATCCAGCATCCTGGGTTTCCTCAAGATGTTTTTTTTTTCACCGTAAGGGCAGTCATAAAATATAATAAATTAGAAAAACTCATTGGTACATATCCGGGTTCAAAACTGGACTACCGAAATAGAAGTTCATCTAATCGTCATCATCATTATCCAGCGTTAGACCCGGTTGTTCCTTACTTTCAAGAGAGGGAACCCATGGTCCACTTTCCTATTTTTCTCTTTCGTAATAGTGTGTCCACAGGCACACATGTCTTGTTCCACGACATCCGGCCAGCGTTTCTTGGGTTGGTCCCCACTATGCTACGTAGATTTATAACACAAGTGCTATTGATAAATTATTAATTATCAAATTGTTTTGTAATATAAGTAAACAAATATCCTTACGAAGAATTTCCAAAAAAGGTAGGCAGAGACACATATGCACCCACGGTTAGCCGATATTAAGTCCCATAATGTGACAGGTGACAAGTCCGTAGACAAGTTTTGTAATACAGATCGTATTAATATTGTGTCCCGTTTAAAGATAAGGATATTTTGGTTTATATTTCTCGTTATGTTAATAATGGTGGAAAAAAAATGTCAGAAGTATAATAATTGTTGTCATATAATACCTCCAAAAATTAATTTAACTAAAATGACGTTGTAGAGTTAAAATCGACTAGATGTGGGCGCAACGCTGCACCTATTTCCTTGTGTTGGTCTGAGTTCTCTGTTAGAACAGATTAACTGGTTTCCTACCAGGCCCCTCGTAAGAGGCGAGCATAGGTTAACTGGACCACTACCAACATGACTACTGGTGGTAGAGACCTGTGCAGCAATTCGCCCGGGTAGGGAAGGATCCACCGCCATACCTATTCCTACTGCCATAATAACATTGTTGTGTTCCGGTCCGGAGGTAAGGGTAGCCGGTAGACTTGCACACCAGGCCTAACACCCCGGCCACAGTACAGCGACGCACCTACAACTACTGTGGTATAGGCCACGGTTGTCTCTTACCATCAAGAGAGCCGTGTGCTTTTTCAGTTCCTTATTTCATAAAAAATTAAGAAGTACTGTTTCTATGCGTTTCTCGTTGTATCTTGAAAAAATACCGTCACGCCCATATCTCCGAAGGATTAGGTAGAGATACTATTAAACTCGCGATTAGACAACTATATTAGGACCGGTGACGTGACAGACAAATCAGTCGCTATATCGGGCAAAAATGCAATTTTAGGAGATGTTACATTTTAGATTTTCATAGAATAAGTTGCCGTACCTGGGAATCAAAAATTTACGTCAAAATCAGACACTGACTACGCTTAACCACAGAGGTGATACGTGTTAGATTATATGCCATTTTTTTTAATTATCCTTATGTTTGTAGATGGTTGCCGCGTTCGTCTTTCCGGCCAGCAGAGGGCGAGTTGGCGGACTGCGTGCTAGTGGTGGGGGTGTCGCGGCCCAAACTCGCCGCGGCTCTCCTTTCAGTCACTCTCCTATCTCTCTTCCTCACATTCCACGTCCTATATGACAGCGCTATATACAGCATTCAGGTTGGTACTTTTATTGGTAAAAGCCTAAAATATTTTGTTTAAAGTAATAAATAGTATTACATTATAAATAAATAAATTGGAGTTTCAAGTAAAAAAATAGGAGTGTCTGCATGTAATATTAAGACAAACGTTTTTTACTACTATATTACGATAATAGACTGTCTGTCTGTTTGTACCCACTAATCTTTGAAATTATGTTATACAAAAGGCGAGCTTAATGTATAAAGCATTCTCTAAACAACAGAAAAAAGAAACAGTATTGGCAGATGCATAAAAAAAACAGTAAAATTAGGAACAACATGAAAAACAAGAAAAAAAAGGATACCAGAATTAAAAAAAAAACTAAAAATATATCTAATTACACCATAGATATAAAATAAACAAAAAAACGAGTGTTTAGCTTGCAAACTTAACCCAGTAATAAGTTGCCGGATATGTCTTTTAAAAGTGAGTAGTTTATAACAATGACTGTGTCAATTAAATTATTTTTTTATCAACAACATTTTATGTTTACAATAAAAACTTTGAAGTTAAAAAGTTTTTTTTTACTTTTTATATTATAGTTGGAATAATTTATATAATTTTTATAAAGATAATTATCATGTCTGACTTTGTATGAATGTCCGTTCTAATATTACCAATGCGAAAGTAACTCAGTCTGTCTGTTACGCTTTCACGCCTAAACCACTGAACCGATTTTGATGAAACTTTGTACAGAGATA
>DVZL01005190.1:0-12256 GCA_018236625.1 Lasaia peninsularis
GAACTACTCTAAGCTAAGCTACCTCAACATCAATTTTCAGTCGAATAGGTTAAGCCGTTCTTGAGTTATAAGTGAACTAAACCAAGTATTTTTTAGTATTTAGTTTTTATGGCAATAGGTTCAACAGTTTTTGGAATATGGAATGAATGAAATATGAATAAGTTTATAAGGAAATTGAAGACGGTTTCTTGCAGTTTTACTCGCTTAAATTACTTTTTACTTTCAAATTTCTTAAATATGGTGTACAATAGTGTTTATAATAATAAAATAATAATTCTTTTTCGTCTTAGTCTTATTTCGTTTGTATATTATGGAGGGACCTAATCTAGAGAATAAAATTATTACACAAATAAAAAGAAATAATAACAATTACAAAATTTTCTAGGGAAAATTTTATTATTAATATTATTAATATTTTAAGGGGCATTTATTTATTAAAAACAAAAAAAATACATTTGTATAAAATTTGATAAAACAAAAATGTTGACATGCGACAGGAATGGGAGATTACCTAGGGAGAGTTTTTGCCTATTTTCATTTTAGGGAAAGTTTATTTGTCAAAAACAAAAAAATACAAAATTATAAAAAAACACATTTGTAAAAAATTAGTTAACACGATTCGGCTGATTATATTTAAAGATTATATTCATACACGTAATTCGACATGGATGGTAGATTTTTTAGGGAAAATCTTCGCCAATTATTTTCAGTTTGAGGTGACATTTTTTCACAAATTGATATTATATTAATACATAGATATATATGAATACATATAAATACTTATATAGATACTTGTATAGATTGTAACAATCACAGATACAAACTAGATCCAGATAAAGGTATTTATGTTCATCACTCGAACCCGAACCTCATAGTTGGTCGGTGACGTTAGGCGAGTAGGCTAACCACTCGACCAATGTGACGATACTATCTAACGGAAGTGTATTTAATAATTACAGTATACACCGGTGAGTTGACTGGGTGATAATCACATATAAGTACCACATGCACATAACACATTAGCACATACCTATTTTATATCTATAATGAATTAACCTCACCATATTGGTTACTATAATATCTATTGTCTCAGGTTTAATATAATAAAACAATAACATAATGATCTATTGTAACTTTAGATCCACTTCAGTTTTTTAGTTTTAAATTGGTGAAGTGTTGTTGTAAACTATAATTTTATATTTTTAAAAGCACCATCCATTTATTTATTTGTCTTCTAGCTTGGGTAATCTGGGAGAAAATTCTTAATGGCATTTAGCTCGCCTTTGAACTTAATTTTATTTATAATTTAATTTAATAATTAAATTGAACCAATATTTCTAATTCGACTATCTTGTGTCGTATTTAGGGGACCGCTGAACGCTATACCTTCATGCTCAAATCAGGTTCAAAATTTCATCATATATTTTATATAAACTACGTTAAGTACTTTGAGAAATTCTTTCTTTTGATGAAATTCTTATTTTGATGCAAGGGTTGTCAATATTAATAAAAAATATATTAAAATATAAAGTAGGGAAAAACAAAATTAACGAAAAGAAAATAAGATATTTAAAAAAATATGTTTATACCGTTAAAAACATATTTTTCAATGCTTTGAACTCAGGCTAACATTTTTTTTGTAATATTCATCTTCATTGTAATTTTTTCTTGAAGGTGTTTTTCAAGGCATATTTTATTCGAGCTTTATATTAAAAAAAATTATCTCTTCCCTTATGTGACGCATAAGAGAAGAGATAAATAATTTTTTTCTACATAAACTTATTTTTTTTATAACAAAAAAATTTTGTAGATACAGAAATATTATGCATATAAAAGAAAAAATACAATTAGCACTATCCATTGCATTTTACGTATGTATTTGATTTTGTTATTTCAGGGCGATGTTCTTAGATGAAAAGTTGTGGAAAGCGGACATCCAGAAAAAACCAAAAGGCAGAGACGACAGACCACTCTTGATGCAGGGCTCTTTTAGAACTTTAAGTATAGATTGAATAAACATTTATTATTGTACTTAATTTAATCAAACGGTGAATTTATTTCGTGGTTCTGACTCATTAAAGGAAAAGCTGATGGCTGAGTCAATGTTAACTCAGTTTTATTTATTATAAACGTTTCCAAAACTGCCCCAACTTCAAGCGATTATTTATAAAACAAAGTCACTTATCATTCCTGTCTGTCCCTGTGTATGCTTAGATCTTTAAAACTGTAAACTACCAGTCTGAACCTTTTATATTTTAGAAAACAAATTTATTGCCAAATTAGGTGGAACTGTATATTCTTTCTAAAAATTCTATAAAATATTTATTGTATATTTTAGATATAAAATAAAATGTTAATATTTTAAATGAAAGAAAAAACACATTTTTTTATAATTAAAAATTATTTTTGTAATAGCCAACTTTTTACAACATAGTCAGGGCTAATATTCAAATCATAAATAATATGTGTATAATTAAAAGTTTTTTTTTCATTTAAAATATGAATAATATGTGGAAGTTTTAACTAACGCCAACGATACAAAATATAGACTACATCGAATAAAATGTGTATTACTATATAATATATTTTAATATAAAATAATAGAATGTTCCAGTTTGAGTAGTTCCAGTTTGGATGGTAGGATAATCGGTAAACTTATCTACCTATAATAATTAACATCTTATACTGGAACTGGAACGTTTAAGTATTACGTAACGCAATTTGGAGGAACGGGGATCTTGTAAAATGTTACGATGCGTTACAGGGGCATACGTGTTATGTAGCATAAATTTTTAATTGGCGCAATCTGATTTTTTATTGACTTCCGGGTACTTTGTTCAACATACTTGAGACTTATCGTTAAAAAAACTTATTTAGTTGTTACATAGCATTTTGAGAGGGGGAGGAGGGGTACATAACAACGTCACATGGTAGTGAGTCAGGTCTCAAAAATCTTAAAGAACTACGTTAATATACTTGAAGGCTCCCTTATGTGTCCATATGAAGAATACATTGCTATAGTTCTCGAAATCTGTCTGCCGTACAGTTCTACAGAGTGTTAAGATAATTAAAAATATTATTGTAATATAATTTTATTACTTGTTATTAACTATAATATATTTTATAGAAGTAATTAAAAACTTCTCCATAACTCGTGTTTAATTACCCGAATCACGCAAGTAGTAAAAAAAGTACTATACATAATAGAAATAGTAGGGGAGCCCAAGACGGGATTTGGGAAATAATTCCAGCGCGTCAGATAATGATACTTATAATGTATTTCTGTTGTCGCAATAATAACAAATGGCCCCGTACAACGAATGTGTGTTTCGGCATTTTTACAGAAAACCGTACCGTTTTCTGCATGCGTCAGTTCAACTCGCACTGGGCTGGCTTTTTAAATGAAAAAATAGCTTGACAACTCAATGGCAACAAACTGGTCTTAGTCGATTCTACTACACTCGTTGGTATTACTATCAATAAAAAGTTACAGTGAAGCCCAGACGCCGATAAACTAGCAATCAGTTTGAGCAAAGCAGTGTTTGCTGATGAAAAAATAAGGCAGTTGACTGATGTTGACACCGCTGGAATTATTTATATTGGTTATTTTTATAGCATAATGCCGTATGGAATTCTTTCATAACGCGTACTTTGCCTTAAAAAAATACAATCACGTTTTCGTAAAAAATTTATTTCTTAAAAATACTAAATATTTTTATAAGTATTTATATTAAAATTTAAATAACACACCAATTACCAAACTTTATTTCAAATTACATTAAAGCTACAATTAAATTTTACAATATATAAAATTTGTAACCTTCGAATTCAATAAGAATATGCCTCATTAAAGGCCGTCCATAATTACGTGAGGCTCGAAAAGGGGGAAGACGGGTCCATAAAAATCACAAACACAAGCGAGGATAGGGAGATATATTAATATATGACGTGTATTTCTTATTTCGGATAACGCGCCATATTTAACTGAAATGCGGCGTAACGTGTACAGAGTTACAGTTTAAGTCGACCTAGATCCGTTAAGGACATGTATTAATTCTAATAAAACATTTGATTGTCATACTTCATTCGATAGCTAATAAAACGTAGATATTGTTAAGCACATATGCAGATCAGGTGCCATAATATTTGTTTTAGATATCCTTTGAAGAAAAGTTAACTTTCAATTTTTTTATTAATTGTTCTAACTTTTCATCATCTACAATTCCCTATTTAATTAACTTAGGTACACTTTTCGTACCTTATATTATATATCATCTTATTCTTAATGAAAAAAAAAACAAATAATAATAATAGTAATGAGATTCTCATATTTTAAATTAGGTCACTTAATAGCCAAAAACCGGCAATTTTTAAGACAAGTAAATAAACTTGAATATTTCAAAAACGGTTAAATTTCGGGTAGGGGTTTCATAGTCAAATCAGTCATAAATAATCCAAACTATATGCTCTTAACGGATCTAGGTAGACTTAAACTGTAACTGTATACAATGTAGGTTTTCATTCAAACGCGCACAAAATCGAAAATAAATACACGTGATATAGGGGAGGTAGGATTAGTCTTAAACCTCACCGTGTATCACCAACCCCTCCATCTGGTAATAAATAGTGGGAGGGTTAAGTAACACCAAAAAAATATCACGTGATTAATGGACGGTCCCTTAGACGACTAAGGTTGCTTTACATTCCATTTCGTCCTTCTTGTTTCAATTCTTAAGAATGTTCTACTTTGAGTTGTCGAAAGATACGTATTACTGGAGAATAAAATAAGTTAAAGTTTTTAATAGGGGTCGTGGAACAGATTGCCTATCAAAAGGGTAAATACATTAAAATATATATTTATTATATTAACATTTAAGATTTAGGTTACCATTTACCTTCAGGCAATCCGTCATTGGCTTATTTATCCTATGCCTTAAAATTTTAAAACTAAACACCAAAAGGAATTATATACAGAGCAGAGGTTGTAGTAAACATGCGGCTGCTTGTAAAAAGTTTGATATTCAAAGCATATGTCCGACGGTTAGAAAGAGAGATATGGTTGCTGTAGTACTTGTAGCTACGTAATGGTACCCTATCCCATTCGACTAACGTATGCGTTTTGAAAACACTCACTTTTGTCAATTATTGCACGTGCGCGAGAAAAGAGAGATAGAGAAGGTACCCTCAAACTTTTAAACCAAAGGACAATTGGGAAATATGGCTTCCTATCTATAATGTCAGAAGTGTGAACCAATAAGTCATCATTGGATAAATAACGTCGCAGATTGACGTAGACTATTAGTAGAAATTAAATAATGCTATCAAGACCTCATGGTACGGGTATATACAATTTTCTCCCCATTTCTTATTTTAAAATTTGTAAGAATATACACTTTTAGAGTTATATTTTTAAATTTAGTCTAGTGCGAGGGAACGGAAGGATCCTGGTAGACCTTTGACTTGGTTCGCGCGTCCGTCTTGGCAGTTACTGGGTCTTAGCGTTTCGTCCACAGCCCAGTCCTCGTCATTTGTTAGGAACCAATCCCTGAAAATATACATAACATTAAACAGTGTTATAAAACACATAAATAATTCTTGATATAATCAGGCGTAAGCGGAAATCCGCATTGAAACAAAAATAACATTATTATTTATTTTGAAGGCTTGCCAACGCTTGAGTACCACCATAATAGGTATTATGTACATTTTGCATAATCATTACATATTATAAAACAAAGTCACTTTCTCTGTATGTACTGTCTGTCCCTATGTAATATTAAATCTTTAAAGCTAAGCAACCGATTTTGATGCGGTTTTTTTAATAGATGAAGTGATTCAAGAGGAAAGTTTTTATGTAAATAACATGTACGGTATACCCGTGCGAAGCCAGGGCGGGTCGCTAGTTACTTAATAATATAATTGTATCAAACTTTCGCCAAAAACAGTAGTATAGTGTGACTGGACTATAACAACTATTTTTGGGGGGAGTTTTAAAAATGATTCTTTTATTATAATATTATATTTCATCTATTGTATGTATGTACAGTTCTTTCATTTTTCGTACTGTTTGTACTGGATTGGAACTCGTTTATGTCTTGTGGCCAGGGTGTTAGGCCTGATTTGCAAGTCTATCGGCTACCCTACTCTCCAAACCTGAACACAACAATGTCGCTATGGCGACTGGAGTAAGTAGGGTGGTGGATTCCTATCCGGGTGAGTTGCTGCACAGCACTCTACCACCAGTGGCCTTGTTGGGAACGACCTTGTTAACCTATGTTCGGCTCTTACGAGCTACCTGGTAGGAAAGAAGATGGCCCGTTCTACACGAGAAAAGTACGATTCAAGGTGTTTGAAAGCGGGAGTGAATAAAATGAGTAAGGTACTTAAGAAGTACCTTCACGCCTATTATCCCCGAAGTGATAGGCAGAGGCATATTAGTATATCTACAACTCGTAAGTCGAGTAGATATACAGAAGTCAGAACACCTACGATTAACTAAGGTACCCATGATGTGATAGGTGGTAAGACAGGTATCTAACCGCCACTATAGGTACATTCCGCTCCCGGATAATGAAATGCTAACCCAGAAAAATCTGAAAACATTTAAGAAAAGTTGCCCGACCTGGGAATCGAACCCGTGAATTGAAATCGAACTACGCGGCTAAAGGTCTTAAGAACTATATTAGTTGAGATCAATTGTTGTTTATTATGCTGAGCTTTGATTAAAAAAAGCCAAATAAACTATCTTCAGTATGACATTAATGCATTTTAAATATTTGGAAACGCCTGATTATATAAAACTACTATTTAATAATATTGATATTTTATACAATCAGGCGTTAATAAAATAATATAAAGATACAGTTTAATGGTACCTTTTGGCTTCTACCCTCTTAATCCACTGCCGTTTGATCTGGTCTATGGAGCCCGCCTTTCCACCATACTCATTTGGCAGCAAATCTTGAGGAATGTACTGGTACAGAGAGTCCGAGTTAGGCTCATGGAACTTTATCTGAAAATAAAAATATTTCACCTATTTTAATATCTAAGATTTTTTTAAGTATTACATTGCCGGAGATTGGAATGTACCCGAAATGGCGATAGGCTTAACACCTATCACATCAAGACCTTAGTATCTTGGCTAATCGTGGGTGTTCTTGTATATCTGCCGGACTTACGAGTCGTAGATGTACTAGCCTACCTCTTCGGAGATAATAGGCATGAAGGTACGTGAGCCTCAGTGGCCTAGTGGACACTCTTTGGACTTCCATTTTGGTAGTCCAGGTTTACAAACCTATCTTGTACCAATGAGTTTTTCTAACGTACGTACATTTTTGAGTGCTGTTACGGTAAAAGAAACCTTGTCTTTTTTATTTTCGGAATTCAATAATAATTAGGTACCTAATACCTAATGTGAAATAAAATAACTTTAAAACGGGTCAAAACGCGTAAATGTTTTTAGCATGTGTTTTACGCGATTTGACCCGTTTTAAAGTAATTTAATTTCACATTACCTTATTGTGCTTTAGTGTGTTTGACCCGTTTGAACGTAATTAAATTTGATTAATGAAGCACATCAGTCCGAAACTAATATTATAAGGCAATGCAATGAGTTATACTCAATATAATATATTTCAGTATTATTGATGAAACCCTGGTTTTCCGTCGACCCTATAGAAGCTGGTGCTGGTAAACTATAATTCGATCTCTAAAAAGCAAAAAAAAAATTCAAAAATATACCAATTTAGCGACTTCTGACTTGACGAAGGGCTTGCAAAGCGCGTAAATTTTACTGACGTAAGCTGGGGCGTTGATGACGTGGATTTGCTTCAGCCGAATGGGGATCGCCTCCTGAAATTTTGTCAAAAAATATTTAGCAAATAATTAATTTAGAATTTCAAATTTTTCGTACAAAAAAATGTGAGACCAGGTTTCACATTTTTTTTGTACGAAAAAAAGAGTTGGGTGCCTAAAGTAAGTCGTGGACTTGAATCACAAGGGTCAATAGGCCCTCCAGCATACCAGTCGGTACGGATATAGTATTGAATCTATAATCTATGGTTTGTGTATAAAATCATAAGTAAATTATAAAATGGATCAATAAAAAATAATAAAAATTATAAAGTTTCAAAATAGGGAGTAGTTTTTGGCATTATGAAAAAGAATTTGTCAATATGAAAGAATCCATAGTGTTTCAAAGATCTTTTACCGAATTAGTATCTACATTTTCTAGGTAACATCGTAAGGAAACCCACATTGATGTATTCGAATTGGACCTAATCTACGATTGGAGTCAGATAGCAGTCGCTCTGTGTAAAACCTTGTCAAATCTTCTAGAGTAGATAGCCGAATCCGATAATAACTGATAATTAATTGACATAGAAGCGGGATAAGGGAGCGTTCAAGTATTACGTAACGCCATTCTTATCTCTTGTCTTGCCTCACCCCCATGTAACGTCCCATAACATTGTTATTTACCGCTCCCCCACTCAAAACGTTACGTAACACTCAAATGAATATTTTGCCTAATCAAGTCACAATTATGCTGCACAAAGTACCGGAAAGTCACAAAAAAAATTAGATTGCTTGACTATAAAAGAAACGACGTTAAGTAACACATTGTTCGAATCCCTTTTCTGCCCTTGTAACGCGTCGTAACGTTTTACAAGCTCCCTAATGCTAGGACGAAGAAGACGATTTAATTTCTTACCTGTGTATAAAGCATGTATTTCCGTAAAACAGATAAATTAATCTTGCTTATAAATTTTAAACTGACATTGGTTGTGTCAAAAATAGGTATCTCCCCGGCCGGTATAGAATCCTCCTCCGTCAGCCTTGTGTCCGCCAGCATGAAGAATGTCTTCACCGCGTCGACGAAGTTAAACAAATCTAGATCTGGATTGTTTAGTCGGTATATAAACACCCTGTAGTTTTCTTTCGTTGTGTTTGGAAGGGGAAGCATGTCTCTGTAAATTATATATATTTTTATTTCGATTCCGTTTTTCACATCTGATTATTAGATGTTATAAAAAACCGGGCAGGTCCGAGTTGGACTCGCCAATGAAGGGTTCCAAGACATCCATTATCTATTGAAAACAGTTAAGATTTCTTCATACGAGTGCTATGCAGCAATTCAAGCGACTTGGTTTATATAAAACAGGAAATAATCAATTTAATAAAAGCTTTATTTCCACTAGCTTAAAAACCTTCCTCTTTAATTCCACTATCTATAAAAAAAACCGCATCAAAATCCTTTGCCTAGTTTTAAAGATTTAAGCATACATGGGGACAGATAGAGAAAGTGACTTTGTTTTATAATATGCAGTGATATTATATAGTATGTACTAACTGTCAAACTTTCAATGTCAGAGAAAACGAAGTTCGTCGGATCGACTAGTTGTATTTAAACGCATTAAAACTGCAATTAGCCAATTTCAACTTCATTATCATATTACTTATCAAGATAAATGACTTTTGAATGAAAGCACTGAACAAAATATCACCATAAAAAATATATGGGACTAAATATGAAGTATAGCGAACAGGCACACGGGTCTCCTGATGGTAAGAGACAACCGCGGCCTATAGACACCACAGATGTTGTAGGTGCGCCGCTGCCCTGTGGTCGGGCTGTTAGAACTTATGTACAAGTCTACTGGCTACCCTACCCTCCGGATCGGAACACGTCAACGTCATTGTGGCGACAGGAATAGAATAATAAGGTGATGGATTCCCACCCGGGCGAGTAGCTGTTTAGCACTCTACCACCAGCAAAAGGTGGTGTTGGAAGTGACTCAGTTAACCTATGCTCGCCTCTTACGAGCTGCCGGATAGGGAGACTGATGCTCTATTCTACAACGGGGACCCGGACCAACACGGGGAAAAACCCATTAACTCGAATAATTACTAGAAATTAAATTAAAATCCATTACGAATTGACAGTTTAATAGCGTAACATACAAACATAACGCACTGACGAACTGTGGACCTCCGCCTTTTTGAAGTCGTTTAAAAACTTTAATGATTCGCTTCTATATTTTACTTAAGCCATATGAAAGCTTCTTACTAAAAGAAACTGATGGGAACTGTATGAAGAAATAAGTTAAACGGCAAAAAAAGCTTTTTAGAAAAAGCTTTTATCATTTTTCGAGTTGCTCTAAACGAGCCCTTTCATTTGATACCCATATTATAGAAGTTCTTTAAAAACAACTATTCCGCCATCTTGGTTGGTCCGCCATATTGAATTTAGAAGGATGTCATGTACCTTATCGTGCATTGTCATCGAAAGTAAAAGTGTATAAAAAATTTCATCTTAATCGGGTGAAGATACATCTACTTCAAAATTGAATTCTAAGATTCCACCCGAACATACATACGAGTACTTACATACTTACATATAATGCAAGTTAAATAAAAGCTTTTAAATATCCGAAACGATATTTAAAAACTTTTCCATGCAAAATGTTATTTACCTGACATGTACGAGGTCTTCCGGGTCTTACTTAAAGTTATACCAGTCTCGAAAATTAAATGTATGTTTTAGATTGGTCTAATTATAAAAAAGGTCATTATTAAGGTTTTACATGTTGCTTGCCCTTCCAACCTTCCTATTTATAAAATTATTAAAATAATTATCTCAGAATCTTGATGTCCTTAATATACACGGTGTAAATTTTGATTAAGATTTTATTTTTACGTATTAATAATATTATTAAGCGGTTAGAGATATATAATCGACGTTTAAACCCATATTATTAAATAGTCTTTACCCATAATCCATATTATTATATAGTACGCGTTGGCTTAAGTATAATCTAATAACTTTAATAGACCAATTCTTGTATATATTATATATGTACTTATACCTATATATCAAGGATTTCAGAAACGGCTCCAACGATTTTTTGGAATATTTTATTTTGAAAACTCGTTGATTGGACGACTTTGAAGTGCATAGTTTATACATTAGTATACACGTAGGGTACTTTTTGCGAAAGCGAAATCTACGCGTACGCAGTCGTGGGCACAACTAGGATTAAAAGTGTACGTACGTAATTTGAAACACTCGTTGTATCTCCGGCGACCACGGGTCCCGCTTGCAGAACAGCTCGGGTGCCGACGAGCGGATGGTGAAGAACAAATCTATGGTCGTCTTCACGCGCTCCAAGCTCTTGCCACAGCTCAAGTAAAACCGGAGTAGCAACAAATCAGCTGAAATAATATCATATTTTTAGTTAATAAAATCCGTCAAGTGCGAGTGGGGGTCGCGCACGAAGGGTTCCGTGTCAATATCTATGAAAATAGCTAAAAAATCACGTTTGTTGTGTGGGAGCACTCTTTTTATACTTATTTTATTATGTATTAGTATTTGTTGTTATAGCGGCAACAAAAATGCATAATCTGTGAAAATTTCAACTGTCTTAAGTGTATTAAAGTGCATGAGATGTACAATATGTACCTGGCGACAGACAGACGGACAGCGAAGTCTTAGTAATAGGGTTTCGTTTTTTAATCTTTTGGTACGGAACCCTAACAATGGAACTGAACTAAAGTGAAAAATACGAGACAAAAATAGCCTGTTTAATACCAAGTTTTTTTATGGATTAGTTCAACAATTAAGCACATGGCTTTTCTGATGGTAACACATTGCCTCGGCCTATAGACATTATAGATATTGGAATAGAAAACATTTTATTTCACATAGACCTCACAAACGGTTTTTTATGGCGCGTCTATATAATTCTAAAATTTACCGCCGGATCGGATCGCGGCTACTCACTGAAAAGATCCGGCGAAGAAAACTCAGTGGGCTTGTCTTTGTTTTATTTTCTAAATACATAAATTTTACATTATGCAATAATAAAAGAGATTGCAAGAAAAGCAATCAATCCCAAGCATTTTATCATCTACAGTTTTTTTTATAATAAAAGGAAAACATGCAGACAGATTTCCTGATAGTAAGAAATACACGTCGCCTAAAGACACCAAAGGTGGAAATGGTGCGTTGCCAACCTAAGGCTGGGGTGGTAAGCCTCTTGCGTGAGTAAGTTTACCGGCTACACTACCCTCCAAAGCAGATCACGACAATGGCGAGCACTGACACTATTGTAGTAGGAATAGGTAAGGCGGTGGTACCAATCCGGGCGAGCCGTTGCAAGACTCTACCACCTAGTAGAGATGGCAATAACGGCTATTTACCAATAATGAATTATACTGTTGTGCTATTTTTCAATAACAGTTGTCTGAAACTGCTATC
>DVZL01005191.1:0-12255 GCA_018236625.1 Lasaia peninsularis
CATGAACTCTTCATAACTTAGAATTATTTTCTAGTTTTTAGTTATACAAGCAATAAAAGCGTGTTTTATAGTTTTTTTAAAACTATTATTTATTACTAAATGATATAAGGATATAAATCATCTCTAGGATGTACTATGGGTCTCTCGTCTGTATATAATTGCCAATGTTTTTTTTAATAAAAACTGGGAATGGATTTCCTGGTGGTACTCTGGGTCTCTCGTCTGTATATAATTGCCAACATTTTTTTAATAAAAACTGGGGATGGATTTCCTGGTGGTTAAAAATACATAGCTCCTATGGCACTATAGATGTTAATGATGAAAGTTTTAAATAAAAGCCATTTTTCTATAATAAATATATTACATCAAGGCAGGCGATTTCGTGGCTTCTTCCAGAGCGGCCTCAGCTTCAGCGCTATCCACTGATGATGAGGAAGGCTCCGACGAGCTCTCCTCCTCCGTCGTATTGTAGGCATATGCTTCCACGTGAAAACGGTACATGTTAGAGAACGTTACCAGGGGTATGTCCACCTTTGACAAGAAATAATTAATTTTATACAATTACCGAAACTTTTATTTTTTCACCTAATAAATATTAATCACGATAACTTTAGGGAACTCCAATTCAACTGTATTCGATGCAATTCTAATCCTGACCATTTAGCTACAGTATAAAAAATACCAATACCTAATACCACGATTCCTAAAACTTTCAATCTAGACTTTTAAAAATTGTAGTGTGAACAGAAGACGGGATATTAGGCAGAAATGAAATCACTGTAATTCAGGTCCCGAGCAAAAGTTCCTGATCCATTATTTGAAACTGAGTAAGTAATAAAGCCGGTCAAGTGCGAGTGCACGCACCGAATTCCGTAGCATCTATAAAAACAGCAATAAAATTAGTTTCTTGTATAGGAGCCGCCTTTAAATATATAGATAAATAAGTTACCTACGTAAGGCAGGTATTTATTTTAAGTTATCGCTGTCATTCTTTAACGCAAGTAAAAGAAGGAAACAAAATACTTTTAGTTCTGTAAGTTTTGTCCGTAATCCGTATATGACATTGTTACCCATGTGTAGTCTATACCTCAGAATATTTCGACTAAAAGCCGTACAAAGCCATTCATAGGAAAAAGGTAGGAATGTACTAACATAAGTTTAGTTAGAGGGGAATTACCACCAATGTATGTATAGGTACCTACTCTTAATCTTCATATAATATGTATAAAAGCTTACAAAGACATTAAATATGATAAAATAATAACGATTTACTTACCCTGGCTTCAGGTGAATCGAGTTTCGTCACTTTCGGCTGGCCGAACTGGTAAGGCATTCCAACTTTGATGCAGATGATCATAGTGTCATGAGCTGCATTTAACTAAAACATCATCAACGAAATTCAACAATATTTTGGATAGACCCATCCGAACTTTAATATTCCTCGCAGTTTTGTCTGGATTTTATTATAGCTCTTTAACGGGGATTTCCTCAAATATAGCCTAGGTCTTTCTTAGTGCTGGAACTACCAAATATTTCATTATCGATTGAAAAACTTATTAGAATGCGACGTTAACTTTGTTTATGAATTTATATCTAAACACTTGAATCAATCATGATGACAATGAGATGTAGATACCAATGACTTGGAACAGCTAAGTAAGCTAATTAGGGCAAAATTGCGGTTAACAGATAGATAATATTATCTCTTACCTCCAAGTTATACGTGAGATAGGTATACGTCACTGGCTTAACTTGAAAGACCTCGTGATAGAACTTGAAGAAGAACTGTGCAGCTTCACCTCTCTCGTAACACCGGGGACCACCCATCCACCAGTGACCTATCCAGTCGTGGTTCACTAAGTCATGTGGTGACTGGTCAAGACCTTGTCTTGAAATTAAGTAACCTGAAATTAAGAGAAGAAAGCTGTCAAAAACAGAGAGATGGAAAAGTTGGGAACGAGGTAACCATAGAAAGAGTCGCGAAAGCAATAAATCATCCGTCAGTCTCACGTTAATGGTAGGAAGATATTTTACATATAAATAAATGTCTATTAATCATATAATAATTCAAATTAATAATACATACAAATAGGATTAGTTTCACATTTTTCTATAAATATAACTCCAACAATAACATTCAGGTTGGCAACACAACATTTTTATCTTTAGTAAGTATCCAAAGGTTATTTGTAGTTCTCATTAGATTATCTGTTTTTGTTTAAGCCTTCGTATAATAGGTACAATAGGGTCACCAAAACTTACCAAAAGGGTCATCCTTAACGAAAGCCCCCACTGGTTTCCCGGTGATAGCAGCCGTGATCCAGGGCACGTAGGGGTGCAGCAGTGTGTGGCGCGGGGGCGGGGGCGGCCGGCGGACGCGGAGGGGGTCCGGGCAGGGGGAACCCCCTTTAAATTATGTAAATTTAAGATACAAAAGTCTCAGTACTAGTAATGTAAGATTCTCAAATAGATAATTATTCAAAACAAGAATACAAGTAACCACAGGAATAAGTGAAATTGTGGGGTTCGAGTTCAAGGCGCTTCTGACATCGTAACGTGTGTGATAAAAAATTTAACTCATTTAATGTCTAAATAGTTTCGAACCAGGTACTACTAGCATCAAGATAGATGATGTGCTACTAGTGGGTGAGGCATTAATTAGTAAGAGCGCCGTTAGGTAATGAGTATGTACTACAAATTGAGAGCCCTTTTACTATGGGCTTAATATTAAAGGTTCATTTTTCTTATAAATTTGACATTCATGCAGCACGGCCAACTTGACTTTATTTCTCTATCCATTAAAAACTATAATGTTTTTACCTTGCGCTAACGACACTATAGACCAATGTCCCGTATGCTCATGAACCATGCTCGGAGAACCTGAGTGGAAACCACAGCCTGTAGTGCACACCATGCGATTCTTCTCTGAGCGACTAACATTCTGAAACATCAATCGTGTGTTACGTATCCGTGATCCAGAATATACAACGTGAGCGTTAAATTCCCAAAAATATTTTAACAGCGTTATGTATAAGGAGATTATTCGTTTTTAGGGTTCCGTACTCAAAGCGTAAAAAACGGAACCCTATTACTAAGAATTCTGTCGGTCTGTCTTTATTGTTATATAAAGGGTGCTCCCATACAACAAACGTGATTTTTGATAAAATAGATAATGGTTTTGTTTAAATAGATAATGTCACCATTATCATAATATATTATTAGTTAGAAGGTTGAAATTTTCACAGATGACGCACTTTTGTTGCCGCTATAATACTAATAAAGTAATTATATAAAAGGTACTCCCATATAACAAACGTGAACCCTTGTGCACGTGTGCGACTTACACTTATCCAGTTTGTTAAGAGTGTTCTTGATTTATCAATTTATTTTGTAGAAACGTATATCTAAATTACATAATGCTACAGTACATTACCATTACATTACAGTACATTACAGTACATTAGTATACGCACGCGAACCTGCAGAATACTCTACGTACTTAATTAATACGTATTTAATTTAAAAAGGTTCAAATTTTTTATGATGTATTTTATCTGACTCACTGCATCAGGGTTATCGTACAAATAACACAGCTCCTTGGGCAACAGTCTGATCCTTGTTACCTCCTTCTCTTCGTCCACGAAGTCACGCGGAACATCTGCAATCATAAGGGTGAGTTACGCTTTTAGAAAAAATATTTGAAAATTACCATTTGGCTTCTTACAAGGTTCAAACTCTACGATCGAAATTTGATTGTACAATTCATCCGAAATGGTCTTCCTTTCTAATCATTTCGTTGAGGTTGTTAAATTCCTATCATTACAAGGAATTTATGCATAAATATTTTTAAGCATATATATTTATAGGTATAAAAGTGAGTGTTTAATAATGAAATGTGCTTACCGCTAGAGAAGTCAATATGAACAATTTTCTCGGAAGTCTGCTTTCCGTTTTTATGAATTAAAAAATCTTTAAACGGCAAGCACGCGGGCACCATATACCCTGAAATACAAGTTACATACATTAAAATATAATAGAAAATGTTTTATCTCCCATATACCAAACAAGCGGTTCTTGTGACGCGTCCATATCATTCCAACCACCTTCTCAGGAAGATCGGACTCACTGAGAAGATCCGGCGAAACAAATTCAGCGGACTTGTTTTTATTATATTAAATCGCGCGACTTATTGAGCAAGTATCTTGGATTTAATCATACTTTTTGTCATCATAAAGGGAATGAACCTTAATGTAGACATTGACTAGGTGGTAGAGTCTTGCAACTACTCGCCCGTCAGTGTTCCCCATTGTCGTGTTCTGGTTTGGAGGGTAGGGTAGCCGGTAAACTTATTCCCGCAAGAGGCTTACCATCCCAGCCTCTGGTTGGCAACGCACCATTTCCACCTTTGGTGTCTATAGGCGACGTGTATTTCTTACCATCAGGAAATCCAGCTGCTTGTTTGCCATCCATTACCTAAACAGAAAGAAAATAAAAGAAGGAAATCAAATTCTTATACCAGAACTGATAACATTTCAAACATATATTATTGTAGGTGTGGAGAGATTAAAAGTAAAAATGTAATCGAATCTGTCTGATGGTGTATAAGTAATATTTTATATGATCTCGATTTGAAAAAGTTTTGTGGTCCTCCCCCTGGGCGGCTTATCCATAATCGCAAACGTGCTATGAATGTTAATAAACATATAATATCCATTAACATATTTACATACCTTACATAAAATACTAAAAAATACTAAATACTTTACATAAATAATATTAAATCAAAACAAACTTCAACTTCACTTCTAACTTTGAAACCAGATCCAGTTGATTCTCTAAACCAATGTAATGAGTATTTTCCTACTATTAGTAAATCTCTAGCAACTGAAATTCTAAAAAATAATAAAGCTGATAAACTCTACACGTCTTTCGCACCTACACAAAAATCCCCTTCTAATTCATTATTTTTAAACCCAACCAACTCCTCTAAGATGGATTCTCTTATTGCCTCCCTTAAATTACATAGCGCTCCCGGTTTTG
Source organism: Lasaia peninsularis (assembly GCA_018236625.1). Classification (NCBI taxonomy): domain Eukaryota; kingdom Metazoa; phylum Arthropoda; class Insecta; order Lepidoptera; family Riodinidae; genus Lasaia; species Lasaia peninsularis. Next base: position 5,041 of record DVZL01005191.1, read on the forward strand.
ACAACTGTAACCCTACTCTTATTAAAAATATAAAACATGTAATTCTGGATCCCCTCACACACATTTTTAATTTAAGTCTTGCAAATGGTATATTTCCGGATTGCTGGAAACTATCCGTTGTTACCCCGATTCCTAAGGAAGGTCCAAAGGACAATCCCTCTAACTATCGCCCTATATCGCTGCTAAGTATATTTTCTAAATTACTAGAAAAGGTCGTTAATAAGCGATTGGTAACATTTTTGGAATCAGAAAAATTAATATCTGAGAAACAATTTGGTTTTAGGCAACAAAAATCTACTGAAGACGTATTGATCTGTATTACTAAGGAAATATCGTCCCTTGTGTGTTCAGATCAGCGTTGCTTGGGTGTCTTTCTGGATCTTTCTAAGGCCTTTGACTCAATTTCCACAAATATTTTGCTAAGCAAGATTGAGAAATTTGGTGTCAGGGGAATCGCATTGGATTGGTTTCGTTCTTATCTAAATGATAGAAGACAGTGCATACGCGTTGGGTCCTTAATGAGTAAACCCCTTCCTGTGCTGTTTGGAGTACCCCAAGGAAGTATATTAGGTCCAACTTTGTTCCTGGTACATCTTAACGATCTTTTACTCCATAGCATACCTAGCGCTACAATAGTATGTTATGCTGATGATAAGGCAATAATCTTTCATGGAAAGATATGGGCTGAAACACAGCGAGTATCCGAGACTGGTTTGGAAATTATCAGCAGTTGGTTAAAAGAAAATCTCATTTCTCTTAATGTTAAGAAAACAAAGTATGTCGTGTTTTTCAAATCTAGTAGAACCAAGCCTAAGGATATCAATATTACTATCCATAAATGTAGAAATTTGCCAACGTGTTCTTGTGAGAAGCTTGTACAATCAAATACCTTGACCATTAGATACCTTGGAGTTATTCTGAATTGTACATTGTCATTTAAAGCACACATTGAGCATATTAGTAAGCGTGTTAGAAGCACAATATACATGATGAGGAGATTACGAAACGCAGCCAATAAAAGAATCCTTATGATGGTATATAACGCAGTTTGTAAAACTCTGCTTTCATATGGAATATCAATATGAGGTGGAACACACATACACACACAAGCACACTCTCACACACATTTATTTTTTATATTATTATTATTTTTTAATTATTTTTTGTTATTTAATTTATGAGTCTTGCCTCCCATTGTAAATGTTAAATGTATTTTGGAAATTAATGATTTGGTGTCCACGTCACTGGCTTTGCCTAGTGTGGTAGTAGTTTGTAGTGTGTTACTCTGACAGTAATCATAAGTGTGAATTTGTACTTTTGCATATTATGTTAAACAATTAAACAATTATCACAAACTTGTATTACATACCTTCTGAACTGGAAGCCAGGTATTCTTTAAGATCTAAATCATCTATTTTACCGCTGAGTGCACCACGTATGACCTCAGTCCTGTTGGGGTTTGTGGCATCCCAGGTGAGATCTACTTTAGCTTGTTGCAGTGCTGTAGTTGTAAACAACCGTGGCCTATATTTTGTCAGGTCCGGCAGTTTGGTGCAAACTTCTCGGGGTTCCTGTGAATATTTCTTATTTAATACCAGCTATACCCGCAACCTCTAAAGTAGTCTACTTTAGCCTTAACAGTATCCTAAGTTACTCCTTTTTACATCAGCTATCTGCCAGTGAAAGAAACAAGACAAAAATTCCAAAAATTATCTATTCATCAAAATATATCAATTGCTGTTTGTTAGTATCCCTAAAACTCGGGAATGGCTGGACCGATTTAATTAATAATATGGAATTATTTATCAAATTAAGCCCAGGAATGGTTTAAAAGGTGATATAAAAAAATGTTAAGAATATAGTAAATACCATAATTGCGTTTTCCCTTAGAATCTACTTAATCTACTTGTGTCTTGATGTATATCATGTCATTCAGAAACCAAGTAAATTTAAAAGTCGTTAAGAAATCAAATCAAATAACCTTATACCTGCTGCTCAATTCCACAACAGGTCCTCGCGACAAAACTTAAGGTTTCACCCTCACCATCTTGATACGTGGCGATCGTCTACTGTACGATTTTGTAGGCATTTTTTGCCACGTACTACACCTTTGTGGAATCAGTTGTCGGCGGCGGTGTTTCCTAAGGAATACGACTTATATACCTTCAAAAAGAGAGCGTACTATTTTCTTAAGGGTCGGCAACGCAATTGTGATACCCCTGGTATTGCAATTGTTCGTGGGCGGCGGTAGTCACTTACCAACAGGTGAACCGCTTGCTCGTTTGCCTCCTTTTTTCTATAAAAAAAAGACTACAATATACTTAAAAGCGACTTTATTGCCAAGTCAGCGATCTGTTCCAGATAACCTTATAGCATTATCTGTAAAAACAGTAAAAAAAGAACGTTATTTGCATGGGATCCTCCTTTAAATAACTTCAATTCTTTTTTGTATTTGTTGTTACAGCGCCAACAGAAATACATCATCTGTGAGATTTTCAATTTTGTAGCTGTCACAGTTCATGAGATACGGCCTGGTGACATCTAGACAGACAGGCGGACAGCGGAGTCTTAGTAATACATTTAAGCCTTTGGGTACGGTAACCTAAAAAATAGATTTCATTGCTTCGTCATTATCTGATGCGTAGTTTAGTACTCGTAGTGGGTTGATATTCGGATATAAATAACGAACAAATATTTATTGATTACACTGCAGAAAAACATTTTTGTTGCAATTGGTTTAAAAAAAATGTTTATAATGTTAATGGTATATAATAAAATGTTTTTTATGGATCTAGCGGCATTTTCTACCCTGATCTCTGATTTTTTGCTAGCAGTTCTATTTTTTGAGATATGAAGGGTAGCTATTTATGTGAAAACATGGTTTTCCGTCATTAAATAAGTCATTTAACTATCTAATTAGAATATTTCTTTTGTGTGACTTTCTTGAATAAGTTAGAGTTCAACTACAGTTCTTGATAATATAGTATCGGTAGTTATCGATCATGCTTTCACTCCCATAGCAATGGTAGCTTCTCTCATGTAGCATGCTTTCATGGTGCAAATAATAGGATAAAAATTTTCTCCCTACTCGTCGCTTAGATCTCCCAGACTTTATGGAAATTGGTGAATAAAGCCATGAAGTTTAAATAAGTATAAGTTAACCGACTACTTATTTCTCAAAAAGCTGAAAAAAACTGTTTATCTGGGAGTTGAACCTGGGAATGCGTCAAAGTCGGATACCGATTCCGCTTGAACGTAGCGATTAGAAAGCGCCCAATGCAAATTAACACGGAAACATTACTCCATTATAATCATACATTCAATGTCAAGTTTATCTGAGTGCTAGAAGTCGTGCCTAATGATGAATGATCCTAGACATTCAAAGGCTCCTTATCGCGCAACGCACGTGGCCACCAACGTGCTGCCTCCACGTGCACTACCGCGTGCATCTTCCTCTGACTGGCGATATTGCATAAGTAGTACAAAACAGTCAGCAAAGATGGTTACATTTGTCTGTTTCCTACGATTGGACATATCTTTGTGAACTATGTCCATAATAATATACCCCACGAAATATATATATTTGCACATTATTGAATTTTAGTTTTAAAAGTGTGAAGAAAAGCTTAAAACATTATCATGTTAATTATTAACTTTACTTATTTTGTTATTAATAATTATAGCTTAAAATAATATAAGGCTGATGTATTTTGATACAAATATTTTTTTACCTAAAAGGAAATCTCCACAGCGTTCTAATTGTTAAAAAATTTTAATAACTATACCTAGTTATATATATAATTATAATTGTACTGTTAAATTTGTTTAAAAGAGGTTATATTTTTTTCTTCAGACATTTAAAATTAAAATTTAATTATTTACAGAGTCAGTTTTTGTGGGTTTTTTCTAGTTTGCAAAATAAGAACAATCTGTTTTTGTTCGTCCGTTTGGAGTAGAGAGAGTTGGAGGGTTGGGCCGGTAAACTTATGAAGATATGACGTGGCTTAATATACCAGTGATAGTTTAACACGTGGCAATACATCGTTATCTTCTTGAAATTTGGCAGTAAGATGATTATAACTAGAAAATGGGCAAAGGTTACTTTATACCCTTCACCTTACGGAGACGGTATATATCCAATAATCCTTAAAAACTAAATTTTGCAGGATTAGATGAGGCAAAATATACTCAAAACCGGCAAGTGTGAGTCGGACTCGCGCATAACGTATCGGACTTCATCAGAGCTGAAGTCTGGCCGTCGTCTAGTCACGATCTTAATCCGCTGGATTATGATTTATGGTCAGTTTTAGAGAGTACAGCTTGCTCTAAACGCCATGATAATAAGGAGTCCCTAAAACAATACATACGGTTGATACGACGAAGAGTTTCCCCATGAAAAGAGTACGTGCTTCTATTGATAACTGGACTCAACATTTTTAAGTACTGTATTGCAGCCAATGGAGACCACTTCCAATAAGCTTTTTATATTTAGAAGGAGGACGTTGTACAGTTCTACTGTTTTTTTGTATATACATAATATGTTATGATTTAAAAAACATTTTCATTATGTGTTCGACATGGCTTTATGATCATTCCATACTATTTTTTTGAAAAATGTTTCAGTACTTTTTGAAATATGAACAAAAAAAATGTTCATACGACGTTGTAATAAATTTAAGTCGCTTTTTTGTCAGTGCAATCATCTTTTCCCTACTTGAAAAAAAGCCGACTGACGGTAATTCTAAAACCGGAGTCAGTACTAATACACATTAAAAGCTACTCATAGAGTTGTATAGATGTCGTAATTTTCGCAACTTCAAAAAGACCTAGACCGGTCTAGATCAATATTTTATCCCCCAAAATTAGGTAAGTACCAATTTTCAGCGAAATTGCTTCACCCGTTTTCGAGATCGCAGGTGTAAATAAATATACAAAAATTGCTCGTTTAAATGTATTGGACTATTGTTATAATATATGACCCATAAAAAAAAACAATCAAATTACTTGTAGTAAAAAAAAAGTATATATAATTATTAATTCAGGAAATAAATTTATTATTCCGTCTGACTACGGGAAACAAATGAGGGCCAGTCAAACCTTGGTGCTAGAGGAAAGCGTTAGAATAAACCAATTAGTATGACTATAGTTCTACACATGGTAGGGTGATTCAACATTATTTTGCAAACAATGACTTGTGTTACTTAAATGTGAAAGGAGGGGTATGTTATATGTGTATGTATGTGAATTGTATATTTTTTTTGCTCATTAGCAAACTTAACTGTTAAATAGATTTTTATTTGACTTTCCTATTTATGCCACCATAATGACATTCTCGTTTTCCGGCCCGATGAGGGGGGTCTAATGGTCCGACTGCTGTGGTGTTTATAGAGTACGGCTGCCTATTACCATCAGAAGACCAGTGTTGTTCGCTGTCGGGAGATGAAATTTTTCCTCCTATTAATTTGTAAAAATTTATTCCGAGCACGGAAAAAGTGGTTAAAATTAAAATATCTTAATATTAAAACGTATATAAAGATTATTACAAATTTAATAATTCAAACTCAATTAAGGTAGAATTAAAATTACAAATTAATGTTACGTATAATAACAATTAACAAAAGATAATATAAAATTATGCAAATAAGCGAATAGTTTATAATATGCAAGTTAATATATTGTTGGTAAAAATTGGCTTGTTTTAGTCTCGACTAAGCTTTTTATTTAACAAAATTTGCTAAATTTCTGTGAATTACTAGCTGTGCCCGCGACTTTGTCCCCGTTTTTATTTAATTATTTTATTTTATATGTGTCTAAAATAAAAGTAGCTTAAGCCATTCCTTATTTAATCAGCTGTTTCCGTGAAAGTCCCATTAAAATCAGTCCAGCCATTTCAGACTCACCTACCGGGTTCAATTTTATTTTTAAATCATCCAGGAAAACATTGAAATGCCCATATAAAATTTCCACCCAATCACTTCTGCCGTATACAAGTAAGAAATAAAGATGGGATTTAGAGTTTGATGTATACATGGTGCTTCCATACAACAAACGTGTGAAAACTTCAACTGTCTAGCTATTACGGTTCATGAGATTCAGTCTGGTGATAGACAGACAGACAGGCAGACAGATAGACTGACAGACAAACAGACTGATAACGCAGTCTTAGTTATATGGTTCTGATTAAACTCTTTGGGTACGGAACCCTAGAAATAGAAAACGAATTATTTTATAAACGTTTCTTTAATACAATTTTCAATAGCATAATTCCATTGTTAGATATATTTCTCAATAAGTTTTCCTCGTTCGAACTTCCGATACGTATCAGACGTCGTAAACATGTAATAGGAAAATGCATTGACTTTGGTCGGCCAAGGCCGTCCTCGTCGTACTTGTAGTTATCTTGCATAATAATACGACAAACGTTTCCTGAAATCTATCTGAGGCCAGTATGAATTATAGACTATTTTTAGTTAACAAGGCCCAAAGCGTCTATATAATATTTTCTTCTGTTATTCCTTGTGTAATGTCAAAATATATATCTAAACTAGCTTTGTACGCTACTTCGTCAGCGTTTTTGTTTAATTATTTTATTCTATGCATTTCTAAAATAAAAGTAGCCTAAAGTCACGTCAAAATCGATCCAGCCGTTTCACAGATTACCGCATACAAACAAACAGACAAAAATTCGAAAAAATATTATTTTTATGTAATACGTACCTAGTAAGCATATATTTTAGTATGTATAATATTTTTACAATTTTTGTTGTTTGTCTGTTTTTTATTCCGGATAATCTCTGGAACGACTGGACAGATTTTGAAGGGACTTTCACTGGAAAATAGCTGGATAAAAAGTAACTTGGACTAATTTTAGATTTTTGAATTTTACGGTTCATTTGTTACATTCAATCATATATGAGACCTAATAGTAGCAATATGTATAATGTACCCAAAACAAACAGTCATTCAGACAAAAATTTTAATAAATGTTATTATGGTATATGTACCGTGTATACATGTATATTTAGTTGAATGCATTTATTCTAATATTACAAACAGAAGTTTCAATTTTATTTATTTGTAGAGATGGTACAACTAAGCTGGTCTCTAGATAGAGTTAAGACGTATTCCTCAAGTTACTAATATCCGTACTAATATTATAAATGCGAAAGTAACTCTGTCTGTCTGTCTGTATGTTACGCTTTCACGCCTAAACCA
>DVZL01005192.1:0-12255 GCA_018236625.1 Lasaia peninsularis
AAATCGTCATCTATATCGTCATCTACATTGTGATCGTAATTGTTATCGTCATCGTAATTGTCATCGTCATCGTCATTGTCATCTACATCGTCATCTACATCGTCATCTACATCGTCATCTACATTGTCATCATCATCGTCATCGTCATCATCATCGTCATCGTCATTGTCATCATAATCGTCATCGTCATCGTCGTGGTCATCGTCATCGTCATCTACATCGTCATCGTAATCGTTATCGTAATCTTTATCGTAATCGTTATCTTTATCTTTATCGTCATCGTCATCGTCATCGTCGTCGTCATCGTCATCGTCATGAAAAGGACAATTTTCTTTTCTTTTGCATAAGGGATCCTATAAAACAATAGCTTTGGTAAAAAAAACTTACAGGACTAAACTATGACGACAATTAATATAATGTGAAATTTCCAACTTTTCAATAAAGTTACATCAAGAGCGACGATTTTCGCTTTGAGGAAGGCGAAAATTGACTACGCTTTGAGAGATTAACGATCATACACTTCGCAGCGTTCAAATAATGCGTCTACTTCAAACCCCTAAATAGTTTAAAATTCTGTCGAAATATGAATGTGTTGAATTTTTTTACAATTCGAATTTCGTAATTTATTTTTAAAATTGGTTATTTATTTTTTAAATTCGGTATTTATTTTTAAAATCCAGAATTGATTTATGTGACACTTTTAATTTATTAAAAAAATACTTTTCTTTTTTATTTATTTATTTAAATAAAATCAGATCCTTGTTTAATGGTAATTGAATGAAAGATAGTTCTTTCAAAAATTTAATTAAATTGGTGGAATAAATAATTATGACCACCTTGTTGTAAGCACACGCCGCTATTGACCAACCGCGTGACTTGGGTTCAATTCCTGACTGGAAAGGTATTTGTGTGAATGATTTCTTAACGAACATGTTTAAAATAGCTTAAAAATTATTTTTTTTATTTGTAGGGTTATTCCCGAGTTTTACTATAGAAAAAAAAATGTTTAAGCTACCTCCTATATTTTATTTGAATATAATAAATAATAACGAAATTTGCTTGTGTTTAAAGCAGTAAAAGTGTAAAAAAAACCATTTCAATCTCATTTTTTTATTTATGTTGATATTTGTAAATAAACTGAACTGATCGCTCTCCGCGTAACTTGTCCAGGGATATTTAGTTATATAATAAAGACGATTCAATCAATTAATAATCAATTAGGTTACGAATCAATTAAGCATGTTGTATATTAACCGTACCTATATGTTATATGTGGTTGCACAAGTAAACCAAATGCATTTGTAGCGGCGAGACCCGCGAGTTGCTAATTGGTAATACAATCTCGTTAATTATATATTCGACGCTTATTTTTGTCATTACTAACAATAATTTTAATTTTGTAATAGCCGGAAAACTTATTTAAGTCATTTAAGTCGAAAATAATATAAACATATTTTTATAATTATATAAATATATAAATATATATTCCTGCACAAATTACGCAAATTGTAACGGACCCGAAAGTAGACAAATTAAAGCTTGTGATACGGGTTTTAGTCAACGATACTAATACATAGAAATACTTAAATATATAGAAATAAATTTAATAAACACCCAGACCTGGAAATACAGACCCTGTTGGGAATCAAACCCCAGCCTCTTAATCAGGCGTGTACCTCGACTATAATAACATCATCCTCGATTATAATTTTTACGTATCAATTACATAACATGGACACTGCATTCACTCAAGTGACTGATGATATTTGTTAGTTTTTCGATGAAGAGTTACTAACTGTCATGTTTTTCTAGAGATTATCAACACTTTTAATTTAGCAGCCATTGATCTGCTAATTGCGGTACTTGCATCTTTAAAAACTTTTATGGTCGGTTCATTTACAAGACTGTTCCCAATATGTCATCTCCCGCGGCTTAAACTTCACTTCACTTGATCTACAAGCCGGAGTACCTCAAGGAAATGTAATCCCAACGATTTAATTTTCATCATTAATTAATATCATTAACACTATTATTATTTATTTAAAAATGTATACACAAAAAAGAACAACTATTTTATATATTTTTAGTTTTTTTTAAGTTATCTATTTTTTTTTGTTTTATATTATGTTTCTAATTTATTGTTTCTTTTTTAAGCATCTGCCATTATTGTTAATTTTTTCCGTTGATCCAAAGGTTGGCTGGTAGAGACTCACATACGCATTAAACTCGACTTTTGTATTTGTATATGATATACAAAAAATATTAAAATAAATTAACAAATAAAGTTGGACTCAATGCTTCACATACCCATCACCCTAACTCAATTACAAAAATAAAACGAAGGGTGCAGAATGGTGGTACAGAAAGGAAGGACGGTAACTTATTTTAAACCTACAAATAATAAATTTATTATCACCATAATATAAAACGTACATGCTTATTATCCACTCAAAAGTCCTCCTTTATGCAGACGATTTTCAAATAGACCGCAATATTCGTGCCTGGATATAGTGAAGGCAATTTTTGACATAACAACGATTTGGACAGAACCCATGTTGGGTTGAATCTTTTGGATTTGTAAATCCAGTAAATCATAAGTTTTAGTAATGGCTCCATGTTAAGTGTTATAAACAGTGCTGTAGTACCAGTTTTGAAACATAATAACATCTATTAGATTGTATCTTGTGTTCTAATATATACATATAAAAATCAATGTCATTTTTCGTTGTAATTTTATAACTCGAGAACGGGCTTACCTATCCAAGTCAAATGTTTAGGATTTGTTTGGACTATTTAGTAGATAGTTTATGTGAAGTTTGCATAAAATTAGTGGAGCGGTTCTTCATTTATCACACTTCATGTGACAAATGAATTCTATTAATGGCGAATAATTTTTAAATGGGTCTGGACAACTTTGCTGTCAAATTGAACATTTTTTCCGTTGGGAGTTGTACTGTCAAATTGAAACTTTTTTCAGATAAGGATTGTGCTGTCAAATTGAAGCTTTTTCAGGTAGGGATTGTGCTGTCAAATTAAAACCTTTTCAGCTGGGGATTGTGTTGTCAAATTAAAACTTTTCAGTGATTGTAATATATAACTCGATTTATTTAAAATTATTATAAGGTGTATATCATGCAATTTTCAATTAAATAAAAAAATAAATATTACTGGACAAATTACACAAATTGATCTAACCCCAAAGTAAACAAATGAAATGCTTGTGTTATGGGTGTTAGACAACGATACTAATACATAGAAATACTTAAATAGATACCAGAATCAATTTAATAAACACCCAGACCCGGAAATACAAATCTTCATCACACAAATGTCTGTCCCCATCGGGATTCGTACCCGAGCCTCACGGGTAGTCGATGCGGTTAGGCGTGTACGCTAGCCACGCGACCATCGAGGCGATAAATATAGTATTTGCATTTTTGCTACATTAAATGATGATATTTTTGATACGACAATTTTTTGAGGGACACTTGTTTTAATTTATTTAATCTCACTTTTATTTATGTATCAAGTTATAACGTAATAAGCGCCACGGATGATTTTTGTGATAATTGTATTTATTTAGACATTTTTCCGTGTTTTAATTGAACGATTGGGATAAATTTTATTCAAACATAAAGCCTTTCATGAAGTAAACTACTCGATTTAAGCTCTTTGAATCTTTTATAAATTGCATATAGCCACGATTTTTTAATTAAGCGTTTTGATTGCATTTTGTATTTTAAAATATCGCATTGTTACTAATATTTTTATTTAAAAGTACATAAATTTGAACATATTTGTCCCAAACAACGCGATAATATATGCATTTAAGGATATATAGTTTTCTCGATAGACCTATTTTTGTGTTATATATATTTACTAGCTGTCCGCCCGCGCTTCGCCCGCGTGAAATATTTTAGTAATACAGACAACTTTCAAAGGGCAGACATTTTTCCGCTTATAATACTAATCGCGTAAAAACATACCCTCTCTCTAATGTAGTCGTTAAAAAGTAGCCTATGTCCTTCCTCAAGGTCTACTCTATCTCTGTACAAAATTTCATCAGTTCAGTGGTTTAGGCGTAAAAGCGTAACATACAGACAGACAGACAGAGTAACTTTCACATATTTTATAATATTAATACGGATTTGCACTATTGTTTAAAAATATTTTGTGAAAGTTTTTATTAATTCTATTCATATTACAAAAGCTTTTTAAGTATGGATGGATGTATGTATGGATGGATGTGTGTGTGGATGTTTGTTTTATGGGATTGGTTACTTTTTCACGAAAAAACGACTAGACAGATTTGGATGAAAATTTACAGTAAGAGTTTACACATGAGAATAATATATAAGTTACTTTTTAACCGACTAAAAAACATACCCTATTTTTAATGAAAAATAGGGTATGTTTTTAGGCAATTAGTGTTATAGGTCAAAAAAAAAAGTTCTTTGAAAGTTATCTGTGTTATTAATATAATACACATATTTATTCACATCTTTGCCACATCTTATTTATTATAACTTTAACTTTTCAAGCAGTTTAAAAAAGCAAAAGTCTATTTTGTGTATTTGTTACGCAATTATTCCGTCAAACAAAAAGTCTTCACACCCATATTCCCGAAATGGTAGGCAGAGGTTCATACTATCATGCACGCACAATTACTTTCTGACAATAAAGAGAAGGGTATAATGAATAAATGAATTATTTTGTAAGACAGACCATGCTTCAAACATGGTCCTAATTAACACATTCCGTTCCGTCCACACATGCCGTAAAAATGGCAATTGAATAAGCAATTTGAATTAACCAAAAAAAAAAATACCTAGACGACATGATGATGAGATTGAAGTCAGTTTTTTTCCAATTTTGCTACAATCAAACATTAATCACTAGTTAGCAAGTGATGGAATATATTTAATATCTTTTGGGTTGGACGAATTTACATCGTGAACTAAACTAATAATTTAATATCGTAATAAAAACATTTTAAAAATATTTCAATGTCATATTACTCATCCAGTTTCGAATTGATTGTTTTCATTGTACAAGATGTAAGATATTAATCTGTCCTATTAAACCAATTGACTGTCACAAAAAGAAGTGAAGAATAGTTCAATAAGTGTGACACATATGTGTGTAAAAATTAAAGGTCAAAAATAATTAAATTGACTTTATCTCATAATGCAATTACAACTTTCCCTAATAAAATATATGAAAAAAAATCAGCTTTTTTATTTCTGAATAATAATTGTTTGTGGCCAAAATACCAAATAAGTTTTAATTAAAAATAATATCTGGATGACCGAGCTTTGTTCGGATAATTGTATCGCACTGGATTACATTACGTTGCACCGCGATGAAAAAGCATTTAACACCATCTAGCGTCAGATTTTGTTTAAATGCATTTTTTATGAGAAAAATTATAACGGAAATAAAATCTACCTACATTAATTTGACTGTCTTCGGACTGTCGTTTTAATAGTCTAGGTTCGAAACCTGCCATGTACCAATACCTTAAGTACATTTTCTGAGTGCTCTTACGGTGAAGGAAAACATCGTGACGGAACCCGGGATTTGGGCCCGATATAGCGACAGACTTGCCACCTGTTAAATCTTAGTATTATAGGTCCGTTTTTTACTCTATGATTAATTGGAACCCTAAAAATATTGAAAATAATATGAACTGCTTTGCAAAAATCAATCGTACTTGTTTTTATTTATTTATTTATTTGGTCACTTAAAGTTATTTTTTTTATATTATGTCGTGGAAAGGTTCTTACAAAAGAAAAAAAAATTGCGCGATAAATCTGAAAATACTTAACCGCTATATATATAATTATTTGTAATCTTTAGACGTTGTTCAGAAGGGGCGAATTCGCCGCGAAACGTTTCGCGCGTATTCATTCGCGCGTCAGCGAAATACTAGTCGCCAATACATTGCGTTCACAAGCATCGCGTGAATTTAAATACCCGCGCGTTACTACGATCCATCTGCTACTTCTTTATCGTGGGAAATTCGCTCCGTCTGGACAAAGTCCTAGCGCTTTTGACAGTATATATTATTATTTTAATGTAACCTTATGACGTTTGACATGACAGACTGATCCGAGAGAAGAATTGGACGCAGTGTTTTCCTAATCATTGAATTTCGTGTACATATTGAGTAAATTAAAAAAAATAAGTGAAATTTTGTATAATTTTGTTTTGTTAAAGTGCAAAAGTTATTTATGTATTTTCTTGGTGCCACCAAACTTCACTCAATGAGCTTAAGTAAGGATGCCACTGTTTAACTTGAAATGATTTTACGGCAGAGGAGGCAGCATGGCCAAAGGTAGCCTATCCCTAGAGGACAAATTAATTAATAATATTTAAGACAGAATAGAAGCTGAGTTATTCATATAATGTCTTATAAAACCTTCATTAAGAATTATTTATTATAGAAAAAACACAAGAAGTTTATAATAAAGTTTTCACCCGCGTAATAATTTAATCACAGTTATTTGTTTTATAAATATACATATATGAATAGATACTTACTCAGCAGCTTAAACTTCCGGAGCACCGAAAAGTTCCGAATAATATTTAATGTCTTAAGTTTTCAAAACTCAGACTGAGTGAAATATTTATACGTTGGCTCGACCTCGCTTTCGGAAAGATGGGAACCGTCTGACGGAATCGCCGCCCGCCCTAGCAGTCTTTGCGCAGTTGGTACTTAACAAGTCCCTCCCTCTTGCATTTGATGAATTATAATTAATATAAAACTAAAAAGTATTTAATACTAGCTAAATCGTTTCATATCATCTGATTTTGACAGCTAATAACAGTCTGTAGCACGTCTTATTTTTTAAACGATTACGCTAAGCTTCATTGAAGCTATTGAGCTTCAAATGGCAGCGTAGTCCCTTAATTATATTTTTTATAATAATAAATTATACATAAATAAATATTACTGGACAAATTACATAAATTGATCTAATCCCAAAGTAAGCATAGTTTATTTGTGTTATGGGTGTTAGTCAACGATACTAATACATACAAATACTTATATATAGAATAAATTTAATAAACACCCGGGCATGGAAATAAAGATATATTTCTATCATACAAATCAGGAATCGAACCCGAACCTCGCAGTTAGTCCATGGAGCTCGACCAACGAGGCGGTCTGAGTAGAATTTATATTAAAAACCGGATTTAATATAAAACATAAGTAATAATTTTTATTTAGATTTGACAGACCCTAGGTCTCTAAAGAAAGGGTAAATTATTACTGTGTGGTTGAGTCTAATGTGTATTAAGTCCAAGGTTCAATTTCGAGGTAGGGCAACTTATTCTTAAGCGATTCAGTTTCTTTGAAAAATATAAAGTTGCCTGATATTAGATTTGCGCCCGATATAGCGACGGACTTGCACACAGCTGAGGCAATGAGGAATGGCTTAAGCTACTTTTATTTTAGAAATGTGTAGAATAAATAAATAAATTAAAAAACTGGACGAAGTAGAAACAAATAACTAAAGTGAGATTATATTAAACATAACAAAACTCTATCAAAACATTTGTCATTTTATAGTTGATTAATTTGTGAACTACCAATTTGTTTTTCTTAGTATTTCTCTATCCAAGGTTAGCTTTAGGACGTCTCTCGTCAGAGATAAGCTCGCCCTTAGTACTTTTTGTTATTATGTTTCTTTAATTCTTTGTAGAAATTTCTAAATGTATACAGTAAAGTATAAAATAAATAAATAACATTGTTGTATTCTGGTCTGGAGGGTAGGTTACCCGGTAAACCTATTCACGCAAACGGCTTACCATCCCAGCCTCAGGTTAGCAACGCACCATTTCCACCTTTGGTGTCTATAGGCGACGTGTATTTCTTACCATCAGGAAATCCGTCTGCTTGTATTTCAATACCATAAAAAATTTTTTTTTCGTTGTTTAAACATCTCTGGTTCTCCCACAATCTTTGGATACGCCAACTTCAATTCGGGTCTTCTATTTTTGCTATCTGTTTTTGGGGACGAATTCGGACCGCTAGAATTAAGAAATTGTAGTCTTCATTTCTATTTTATATATAAAAATAGTACCTTCACGCCTATTATCCCCGAAGGGGTAGGCAGAGGTGTGCTAGTATATCCACGACTCGAAAGTTCAGTAGATATACGAGAACACACCCACGATTAGCCAAGGTTTATATATCTTCAGTTTTATTCTATTCGTTATCTGATTTTTTATTGAAAATTGAGAATGAATAGAGCAAAATATTTTGTTGTTCAATTAATTGTTTTTAAACACTTGGCAAATGCTTAAAATGTTCTATAATTAGGAGAAATATATGGTAACAACAGAGATACATTATAGTTCTTTTATTTTTAGTGAAAAAATTAAAGTATTTTATAAATCAAATAAACTGGTGGTTTTGATACTATCAAAAAGTATTCACTAGAATGAACTTTTAAAAAATACGTCAACTGCGAGTCGGACTCGCGCAAAGAATTCGAAAACAGCAAAAAAGTTTGTTGTATGGAAGCACCCTTTATATATTTATTTTATTCTATTTTTAGTATTTTTTGTTATAGCGAGAACAGAAATATTGCATCTGTATATCTGTATAATTATGTATATAGCTATCGCGGTTTACGATATACAGCCCAGTGACAGATATACAGACAGAGTATGCAATGATACGTGTATTTGAAGTTGCAAATAACGAAATATTTTTGTTTTTGAAAAAAAAAAGTTGAGAGGTGTCAAGGAACACCCGGATGGAACGAAGTTTCCGATTAATTTTTTATTACAAATCCTTCACTAATTAATCGATAATTAAAAAAATAATCATCGCGACGCTACGCTGTTCAATGCGAAATAGAAATGAAAATATCTGGCTTGCTTTCTTTAAGAGAGAGACCGACAGAGAAACAAAGAGTGTCGTTACAACTTTTCGTGAGAATTTTTTTCGTCTAGCCCCCTTTCACAACGCGCGATAAAGAACTTCGTTCCAAAATGCTGAATCAATTGTTATAGAATTTATATAGCTTCGACGTATGTCTTAACTTGCGAAACAGGAAAATTTAAAATCTATTCAGAATTGACGGAGTATCGCGTAATAAATGTTAAAAAATATATACAGTGAAATTAAGAACCCTCCTCCATTTTTAAGGCAGTTAAAAAGCTTAACTAGAAACACAGTTTTATTTAATACGAATACTGCAAGAATGCTTAAATATAACCCTAGATAGTAGTTGTTAGCTTAGTTAGACTATTCGCCACATTGAATTTAGATTTATTAGAGCCACTTCTTGCATATTTGCTTGTGTGTTTGTAAGCTTGCTTTCATGCTTGCTTTTATGATTATGTGCATGATAGTTTGAATGTCTACTTTTTTATGATATTGGAAGCCAAACAAGCAGAAGGATTTCCTGATGGTAAGAAATACACGTCGCCTATAGACATCAAAGGTGGAATTGGTGCGTTGCCAACCTGAGGATGGAATGGTAAGCCTCACGGGAGAGAAAGTTTACCGGCTACCCTACCCTCTAAACCAGAACACGACAGTGGCGAGCACTGACGCTATTGTGGCAGGAATAGGTAAGACAGGTACCAATCCGGGCGAGCCACGGTGTTGGTGACAATAGACCCTATGCTCGCCTCTTACGAGCGGCCTGGGTGGAAGGCAGTAGCCTATTCTACAACGGAACCCGGACCAACATGGGGGAAAACACATACACGTACACTAAAAACTCTATTTTTTACCATTCAATCTGTGATTAGTCAATGTACGAAGTTAGCTGAGCTGAAATAAAGACAAATGAACAACGAATAGGAAATTCAGGTCTACGTGATAATAGATTTAGCTACCTGAGTGTATTCAAAGTGTACTTATATGCAGGCACATTTGCATAGAAATAGGCAGCCGGTTGAGGTCAAGCGTGAATATTATTACTTGTAATCAAACTGTCTACACTTGTCAAGGCGGGTCATTTTCACCTTGGAGTGTTTCAGTCATAATCCAAGTGCTTTGGAGTGATTCAGTTTTAATATTAGATGTCTAAAACTAGAACTTATCTAAAGAAACGGTTTCAAACTTAAGCCCACTCGAGTGTATTTGCAGACATTATTATCCTTCCCCAATTTTATCCCCACATTTTCATCAAACATGTCTTAGAACACACGTAGATAAGTCCCCTTTAATACAAAAAAAACTAAATTGAAATCGCTTCATTCGATTGGGAGCTATGACGCCACAAACAGACAGACAAGTCCAAAGACAGACAAAGACAGTCACGTCGTACTTATAACACCCCTCTTTTTGCGTCGAGATTAAGAAAGGGTTCTCATATTGTTATCTCATATTTTTCTTGCCGTTTTTACAAATAATCGTACGGAACCCTTCGCCAGTTTTATTCTTTCTACCATAAAGCTCGCAAGTCGTAATCAAGTTTAACGTTTTTCCAAAATAAGAATATTAACATGCAGCTGTAGCCGTAGACATCGGCTAGTATATCATAAAGTTTGATTTCAAAAGCCCTTTTATATCTAGTGAGTTATCGCCCGGTTCTATGTCGCTAATGTGTTTCATTTATCATCCGATTCACAACGATATTGGATTTTCCTCTTTCAAAACTCTTGATGATTTTCAAATACTTAGTTGGCTCTTGAATATAGATGATATTAAAATAATTATTAAGTAATGTCAAAGGTTTTTTCATTTAATGCGGTTTCAAGAGGAATGCATGCTTTCGTGCGTAAGTGTTTGTGTTCGTGTGTGCGTGCGTGCGTGACTGTCTCTGTGGCATTGAGGTTCCTAAAGTAATGGACCGATTAAGATACGGCTTTTATAGCTAACACGATCTAAATGGATTTAGCAACCATATATGAAAATCTGACAAGACGTGCGAAAGAGAAGATTGAAGAGATACTTTTGTTACTTTCAAATATTAGGGAAACCTTACTGTTGAAACATATATGTTGAACGAGCTAGAGTAGGAGACGTAACCTTGGAATTCCTATTAGTAAACCCATAAGAATGCCTACCAGCCGACCAAGTATCGAGGGTTTTTTAAAAATGTCTAATGCTGTAATTTATGTCACTACATATTATAAAACAAAGTCACTTTCTCTGTCTGTCCCTATGTATGCTTAAATCTTTAAAACTAAGCAACAGATTTTGATGTGGTTTTTTTAATAGATGGAGTGATTTAAGAGGAAGGTTTTTATATATATAACATGTATAGCATACCCGTGCGAAGCCGGGGGGGTCGCTAGTAAATACTAAATTGTAGTGTCTGCTTGTAATATTAAAATAAAAAATAACCGCTTTCTACCAAATGCATATTATGTACTGGTACATATACCAAAATAACATTTTTTACAACTTTTTCTGTCTCGTTTTTCGTTTTTGCTAATCTTTGGAACGGCTGAACCAATTTTAACAGGACTTTTACAGAAAGCTGATGTAATAAGGAGTAACTTAGGCTACTTTTATTTTAGAAATATAAGTATGAATAATAAATTTTAACGCGGATTATTTGCGGCCACAGTAGTTACACATATAGGCACCTTCACGCCTATTATCTTTGAAGGGGTAGGCAGAAGTGTGCTAGTAAATCCACGACTTGTCAGTCCATTAGTAATATGATTACGTATCCAAACGTGAGAATTTTATAAATATGACGATTTAAAAGATACTGAATTTTTCAAGAAAACCCTAAATGATTTGAAATGGAAATATCAACTCTACAAAAACTTGTCGTTTTTCCATTTGAATAATGAAAGAATCTTAAAGTGGTCTTCATCTTTTATGCAACTAACTTTTTAATTTTCATAGAACTATTGTTCTAGCGATTTGTCATAATTAGGTGGAAGTGTAGTCTAATGAGGAGTCGTGATGAACATATCTCACACGAACGGTTGTATGAGATCATTATGTTAAAACGTGAAGCAAAAAATTTGGTACTCTTATAGTGGTTATGTGTAGCAGAAGTGCCAAACACCAATAATTTTCAATAAAGTACATTAATAAAACAAAACATTATACACACAAGTATTTATTACACGCATGCATAGTCTGTTGTCAAATTGTTTTGTTCGTCATATAATGTTTTTTAAGGTTTTATACTTCTGGTATCACTTCATAGTATAAAACAAAGTCACTTTCTCTGTACCTATTTTTTTTTGATATTGGAAGGCAAACAAGCAGACGGATTTCCTGATGGTAAGAAATACACGTCGCCTATAGACACCAAAGGTGGA
>DVZL01005193.1:0-12255 GCA_018236625.1 Lasaia peninsularis
TAACCCAGTTAACTTTTGCTCGCCTCTTACGAGCTGCCTGGTAGGAAGGCAGTTGGTCTATTCTACATAGAAGACCCGGACCAACAGTGCCCTCCCAGCAGTGGTATAGCGAACATGTACGAGAGAATCAATATTATTAAAATGTCACTTATTATTATTTTATCATTTTTATTTCTTCTAATAAGACAATACAATTAAAATATTTTAATATCATCACCAGGTGGTGAAGTGTGACGATCGCGCTTGCTGTGGACATGTGGACGGTGTTCTATACGATCCATTCTGTCGGAGCCTTCCTGGGTGACTGCAAAATCGGGTAAGGAGGTATAATCCTTACCCGATTTTGCAGTCACCCAGTGGTCTATATATTCCAAAGCCTCAAGAGCATGATGGCAAGACGTTTGCTCCATTTCTTTTGCGTCGGTCTCTTGAAATTACTCCAACGTATGAAGGCTTCGGAAAATTGATGTATGACCTGTACTGTCCTAGTCTGCAAAAGGATCGGCTGATACTTTTAGAAAGGACATGACAGCGGTGCGCATTGTAATTCTTTACGAAGAAAAAAGCTAAGGAATATGTGAATTTTTGTCACAAACAATATAATGCTCCAGAGATGCAGTGTTCGTCCTTCATGCATCCTCACGCGATGATCGAACGGTAGGTCGAGAGAGATTTTCTGCGCAGTGCGCGAAAATGATGACGCGGAGTGGCTTGATTAAACCGATGTTGATCTTCAAAGCACTGTGCCAACAACTGTCTTGCAAGATGCTTATCCCGTTATTGGTGTTGAAGAAAATCTTGCTAATCCGTGGTCCGAAAATATTGTACATTAAATAATGTTCATGTACTAGTACAAAAAAAAATTTTTCGCATTTCTTTCATTATTTTTATGTCAGTCAAAAACAAACTGCAACCTTTCTGTCTACCTCTGAACGTTTTTGTAATAAGTAGTCTCTAATTTTCTATAATAATATTAAATATATCAGTATTTTTTTAATATAAAAAAATAGTTTCTTAGCAGGTACGAAAAAATACACGTGATATAGGGGGGAGGGGTAGTCTTAAACCTCACCACGTATCGCCAAGGGGGAGGAAGGGTCAAAAAATGCCAAAAAAATATCAGGTGATTAATGGATGGCCCCTAACCCTAATGAAACATTACTAAACGAGAACGTGCTATAGTGAATAAACTGTTATACGCAAAGTAAATAACCAGAATTTACTAAACTAGAAGGAACTTGTTTAATAAAAAAAAATATTTTAGTAACTATTTCAATCAATACTTGCTATATAAGCTTTGAGATCAACCTACTAAGTATTTAGAAAATATTATAAAATCTTATTATAAAATCATTCAAGTTATAATTCTACGAAAACCTTTAAAGAGGCAACTCAAATCTATAGCAGTACGAATACTGAAAGAAGTGGGAAACAATTTTGTTCATATTTCATAATTACGTCATAAGAAAGATTTATAACAAGGAACAAAAATGTATAACGCAGCAAAACTTTGCATCTAAACAATATACCGTCCAATAAAGATGTCCTTTTATGAAAAATTCCGACACGCAAATTGAAAATCTTTCCTCGAAAATTTTATGCAGTATCGCGCTTGGGCGACAAAAAGTTTTAGCACAACCAATTTTTATAGCACTCACCCAAAACGGTCGAAAGTTTTTGCCATTTCACGTTAATTTTCAAATTTTCTGGTTAAGATCTAGAAACCTTAAGATTATTTCGAACTCAATATACAGTAACAAAATGTTACGGTTGATGTTTTGTTTGATTCGTCAGTACAAATACATCTGCTTAAAAGCGCAGTGAGTTGTCAGAGTAAAGGCGTATTTATAGTGGTGTAAAAAAAATCAAACAATTTACAATTTGTTAATAATTTTGATGGATTTATGAATTGTGCTTAATTTAAAGTACACAAATTAATTATGATGTTTCGATAATATCTGAAATTAAAAAAAATATGGCCGCTGTGTAACATCATAGTTTATTGTGATTTTTTATATTACTATTAATAATTAATTATACTAATACGTAACTTAAAATAGTGCATTATAAATATTTTAAACTTGTAATAATATTGTTACGTATTGGGAGGCTTTATAGTTTTATTAATGCTTGTCTATTAAGTATGTTATTATCGCTTCTTTGGTGTAACGGTACGACTGTTGCCTATTAAGACCTAGGCGCGTAAAGTCCCGGGTTAAATTCTCAGGTCGGGCAACTTTTCTTAAATGTTATTCAGATTATTCTGAGTAAGCATTACATTGCTCGGGATTGGAATGTGCCCGATGTGGCGATAGGCTTGCCACTTGTCATTTCATGGGCTTCATCTACTGGACTTACGAGTCGTGGATATAGTAGCACAGCTCTACCAACTCCTTCGGAGTTAATAGGCGTGAAGGTACTTTTTTTTGTTTATTAAGTTTGCTAAGGCTTAAATCATCAATCAGAGCTTAAGAGCTGTAATTGCAATTCTGGAACACGACCCTGAAGCAAGCACAATAAAACAAATTGATCGTAAAACAAATCAGGACTTGCCGAATTACGAGTAAATCCGAAGCGGGATAATGAAATATTAATGTTTCTAGATTGGACAAAGATGTCTATGGCTTATACAGAATTGGGAAAAAGTAGGTTATTATTGGTCGTAACAATAATTTAAACGCTACATAACTGGAAAAAAGACCTCAATTTCAATATTGTCTTATTTAAGTAACCAATATAATTTGTCAGGACTTGTTTAGAATTAAACGAGACCATCATTTTACTTGTAACTTAAATTTTAGCCCTGATGATGCTGTAAAACGCGAAACCGGTTGGCTATTTAAAAGACAATTTTCAAATTTAATCTATGGTATTATTCTATTGTAATATTTATGTTCCGTACGGTTCTCATTAAATTTTGTGTGCATATCGGGTAGGTGTGAGAAACGGTAAATATTTATTTTTCATACCCCTGAAAGTGGTCGGTAAAGAGTTCGCCGGAACAGCTAGTTATTTATTTTTTATTTAATCCTAAAAACCACAAATACGTGTAGGTGTACTGAATAACATCGGAATCGTATTATGGTCTTAAGGCTAGCCGGTAAACTTCAGCTCACCGACTTGGACTCGGTACTTTAGTATCCAATAAGCGACATTTCTTACTTACCATTAGTTATTACCGTCTGCTTGTTCGCCAGCCATTGACGCCATTTCTGACGTAATCATATATGCAGTTTTTTCCAATGAAATAAACGAGATGTTTTTCACACGTTAGGACACGCTTAGATAGAAATTTAGATAGTATTAAGCAGAAATATCACCAATGTCATACATATATCAAAATTATACAAACTTATGTACCCCAAATTATTTATTTTTGATATATTACGTTATACAAACACCAAAACAAATTTAACAAACACGCAGCCCCAGAAATTTATTTTCAGCACACGAACGTCAGTCCCTTTGGGAAATCGAATCGGAGCTTTAAAACTAACCCACTTACTTACTAGGCGAGGGGATGGCATTATATTCAACAATATACATGTTTTTTAACTTCTTTAAAATTAAAATAGCGTTATTGAATTCAAAAACAAAAGCATAATATGCCTAAAATTATTTTCAGAACAACGTCGTTATAATTTGTAAATGGCTTTTCAAGTCGCAAAAGTTTCAACTTCGACAAAGAAAAGGACGTCCGGTAAACTTTACAATAAGTGTGCCTTTATTTATTGCTCGGGATCCACCAACTCCATTTTTTGGCCAGACCTTAGTCATTTTGTAAAAGTTGAAAGTTTTTCAACGGATGCTTTTAAGTCGAGCAGAAAATTTGGATCATTGTAGATACTTTGGCAGACATCCAGAAGCGAAGTTGGAGAAAATAGGTTCCAGGGGTTGTAACTATGGAAATTATAGGTTGCAGATATACTTGTCACATAATACTTGTTACATAAATGACTTATATATAAAAATATGTTGAGGTGTTTCTGGTCTTCTTAATAGTTTAACCAATTTTTGAGAAATTTTATGTATATTTGGTAGGTATACGATTAGGTAGTATTCGTATTAGGTGATACATATAGCAAAACAACGCTTTTCAGCAAAATTTTGAACAATAATGATTTTATTTTTGCTTGTGATATGTAGATATCAAAGCTTATATTAGGGCATTTGCTTAAGAAACAAGTTTATGAAAGTTTGATGTGCAAATGTTTTCTAAGGTAATATATTTCCGGAAATGAGGACCTGATTTCTTACATTGTTCTTATTTTGCAGCTTTTGTAACTCCTATTTGTGCAACAAAAGCTTACTCTGATTCTGTAGAAATTACAAATAAAGAAATACAATGTAAGGAAAGAGGATTGGTGTTTTATATTTAAAATTCTGATACTTTGTAACTGCCAAAGCCACGAGAAGCCAAACAATTCTTGAAACTTTCAGCTTTCATAAAATGATTATTGTCTGGCTGTAAAGGAATCCAGGTCATTAAGATTATATAATAAGCTATTTTTACTTCAAAGTGATTTTTATTGAATGTAAAATGAGATTTAGGTATGAATTACAGAATAACTTCGGTAAAAATTGCTACTAAAGAAAGAACATAGTAAAATTGGGAAGACCTTTGCCAAGGGACTCTCTGGATTTAGATACATAGCCTTTTATAATAATTAATATTAGAGTTTAGAAATCACCAAATTAGAGTTTTTTGGAAGGTAAATAAAGAGATAATAAATAAATAAATATATCATCTAACGAGAAGATAGAAGTTACGTACTTATGCATCCACGATAAGTCAACGACATTATGTCCTATCATGAGACAGGTGGCAAGTCCGTCGCCATATTGGACAAAATTGGATTTTTGGTAACGTTTGTTTTTTAATTAAATTGACACAATTCATAGCAACAAATTGCGCTGACCGAGATTCAAACCCGGGGCCTCATGCGTCAAAATCGGACACCGGCTGCGCTCGACCACAGATAGATTTTTAAATGGCAAGAAAAAAATTATATATTAATCTTATTTTGATTATTATTATAATTGTCAAAAAATAAAATCTTATAATATTTATTATTAATTATTATTGTTAATATAATCTAACTATAATTCAAGAGAATATCTGAATAAACTTACCTGTATTAGAACTTGTAATTAACATTTTCTTTCAGTCAACTGTCCGATCCTGGAAAGAAATAATATGTTATGATAAAATTTACACAATACTTTTGTAGGAATTTTCAAACATAAGAGTTAGTTTTATCGGGATAAAAGTAAACAGTCTTGAAAGTTACTAATAATTCATAGAAAATTAATATAGAAACACACTTTAACATAAATATAAGCAAGTATAAAATATTTATAAATCATTAATTCTCCTTACTTTTACTATAAAACTTGTTCATTTAATGGCAGATTTTTTTTTGCCCCAACGGATTTTTTTTTGCTTTTCATAAAGTTTATAGGGTGAAACAAATTCTTATAGTCGTCTTTTTTAACTTTTTTTTATCCCTTTTCAATCACATTTTACAATATTTTATATAACCAGAAAATACAATCTAGGTTTTTTATCCATCCCTCCTCACAACCACAAATTCAGTTACGCTCTTGAAAGAATATGAATAGTTCCCATGTTGGCCCGGGTTCCGATGTAGAATAAACTGCCTTCCACCCACACAGGCAGCTTGTAAGAGGTGAGCACAGGGTCTATTGTCACCAACACCGTGACATTGACTAGGTGGTAGAGTCTTACAACGACTCCCCCGGATTGGTACCACCGCCTTACCTATTCCTGCCACAATAGCGACAGTGCTCGCCATTGTCGTGTTCTGGTCTGGAGGGTGGGGTAGCCGGTAAATTTACTCAGACAAGAGGCTTACTATCCTCAGGTTGGCAACGCACCATTTCCACCTTTGGTGTCTATAGGCGACGTGTATTTCGTACCATCAGGAAATCCGTCTGTTTGTTTGCTTTCCAATATCATAAAAAATCATCTATGATGCCTATAGGCCGCGGTTATCTCTTACTATCAAAAGAGCCGTGTGCATGTTCGCTGTCTTTTCCCATAAAAAAACAATGTTTTTATATTTTTTTTACGGAAAGGGCTATGAAATATAAATTATTATTTTCTATGAAAAAACACAAACTTTTCATACATTACTTGTCATTGAAAATTATTTTTAAAATAACCAACGGGTTTCCTATTTCTCAGCATCAAGATATGGCGATTGACTTGTCATATCATCTATACACATAAATAAAATTGTAGTGTCTGCATGTAATATTAAAATAACCACTTTTTATTAATCGCATAATATGCATGTTTGCATAATGCAAAGCACCAAAATAATATTTTTTTAGAATTTAGTCTGTCTGTCTGTTTGTACCCTCTAATCTCTGAAATAGCTGGACCGATATTAACGAAACTTTCACTGGCAAAATAATATAAAATAATTAAATACAAACGCGGACGGGTAGAGCTAGTATGTATATAAAATGCATAACATACCCGTGCAAAGCCGGTGCAGGTCGCTTGTATATGTAAAAAAATCATTCAATAAACTATAGATCATTTTAGCTGCTCTACCAGTTACTTCATTGAATTTTACACATTTGAATTTAAGAAAAAAATTTTTGATTTTTTATTTCTTCAATAGAACTTACCTTGTGGTAATCCATGAAGGATGGTCAGTGTCAGCGATCTGTGTTCCTGGTTAAGAGGCATGACTAGTATTGCATACAAGCATCCCCGGGAAGCGATGTTCCCAAGGACTTTGCCGATGGGAACATCCTCCATTGGGAACAACAGATCCACGACAATACCCAACCTCTTGAGGCGACCTTCAATGTATTCTGCATACTCCCTGTAATACAACATTTTGTTATATTGTATTCCTACATCGCATCCCTAGATCTAAAGGGAGCTAACTCGAATTTTAATTATCTTCTCTAGTATGGGAACATTCTAGAACATTCAAATAGTTCGATCGTTTTTGAGTGCAGAAATTACTTAGATAAAAGTATGTACTCTATGTCCTTCCTCAAGGTCAACTCTATCACTGTACTAAATTCCATCAAAATCGGTTCAGTGGTTTAAGCGTGAAAGCGTATCAGATAGACAGACGGACAGAGTTACTCTCGCATTTATAATATTAGTAGGGATTCGTCCGACTCATTGGCCGAGGGGCTGGCGTACATGCCTAACACCGCCGACCAATATGCGAGGTTAGAGTTCGATTTCCGACGGGAATAGGCATTAATATGCTGGACATAAATGTCCATATTGCCGACTCTGGGTGTTCATTAAATTTATTTTGATAGCTAAGTATTTCTATGTATTATTATCATTAACAGCACCCACAACAAAAGCATGTAATTTGCTTACTTTTGGGTTAGATCAATTATTAGTATAATCATCTAGGAATATTTATTTATCTTGGGAAACAAGTTACTCCTCAAGTTTACTCCTCAAGTCCCCGAAATGCCTCCTTTTCTCCTTGATTAAACCCAAACTCGTTGTGACACAGGTATGTATGAATTATATAATTTTCTTACTTTGGGGTTATATTACTAATTTTATACTCACGTGAGTGCTTTTGAGACAACAATGATCTCGCAGTCATTTCTTTCTGGAACTGGAAGTGCCCGAGGATATTCCGGTTGGGAAAAACGCTCATATTTTCCTCTGTCGACCCATTCTGAAGTTTCAAAGAAAAATATATAGTTAGTCAAGAATCTATCCTACCACGAAGGGGACTGGTGTGACGATATGGCAAGAAAGCACTCGGTGGTAAATCTTAATTTTAAGTTTACGCTAACTTTTTCCAATGAATTTATAAAAAAAAATAGTTTCGTCAATTTAGTTAGAAGATAACTTAGACAGATATTAATCAATATACAGGGTGTTGCAGGATCTTGCAAATTAAAATTAATCAACTTATTTCTATTTCAATAAAATTGCTGATTTCTAAGAGTGAGAGGTAGCCCCATATAAATTTTATGGCGCTTGGTTCGAAATTTCTTGAATTGTCAACAAAAAAGTTATTTACGTATAAAATAATAATGAAATTTTTTGAATAATTATCCTTAAATCACCTGTTGAACTTTTTTTATGCAATAGGGCAACGACCAAACACACAGGCTCTCCTGATGGTAAGAAACAACCGTGTCCTATAGACACCATAGATGTTGTAGGTGCGTCGCGGTCCTGTGGCCAGGTTGTTAGGCCTTATGTGCAAGTCTAGCGGCTACCCTACTCTCCGGACTGGAACACGACTCATTATAGCAGCAGGAATAGGATCCCAATACGGGCGACTTGTTGTACAGCACTCTCAGTGGTAATGTTGAAAGTGACCCAGTTAACCTATGCTCGCCTTTTACGAGCTGCCTGGTAGAGGCAGATGGTCTATTCTACACAGATGACAACAACATGGGAAAAACAGTGATAAGCTAAAACAGGTCTATTCACTATTTTTTACATATGCTTGAATTGTAAACGCCTGAAAGTACCTTTCGAGTTGTGACTTTCATTTTTTGGTCATTCAGATAAAACAAGTAAAACTTTTTGTCCATACGAAGTGAATATCATCATATCAAATATGAATATGTTTTACTGTATTTTATAATTTAATGATTCTTAAGTGTGTGTGATTTTAACACCTGTCAGTGTCTATTTGTGGATTCGGTGTCCGACTTTGACGCACGAGGTCCCGGATTCAATTCCCGGGTAGGGTACCTTGTGTCTATAAGTTTTTATCACTTTACCTGAAAAACACAGTTCCGAGATTGAATTTGTACCCGATAATACGACGTATTTGCCACCGGTCACATCATCGAACCTAAAAAACTAGGCTATTCGTAGATACGCTCTACCTCTATTTCTGCCTACCCTTTCGAGAATATGAGCGTTTATTTTTATAAGTGATACCTCGGCTAGGAGTATCTGGTCCTTCCCTATAGCCGCCCCCCCCGCGACCCCGCCCACGCATTCGCGACGCTCCTCGTCCGCGCCCTCGACCCCTCTCGACCCTCCCTTTGTTCACTGAAGGCTCTTCATACACTTCCTCTCTCTCCTCTCTGTAATCTGAAATTTGAATTACATTTTACATTGTATCATTATGAGAAACTAGCATTTGCATAATTATAAAAAGGGAAATAAGCATATTTGCTGAAGTTTAAAAACAAATGTAGGTAGTGACATTTATAGGTCAGTTTGAATCGTTTCTTGTATGAGATCCCTCTTGAATATCAATTTTATATTTTATTATTTGTTGTTATAGTGGCAACAGAAATACATCACCTACAAAAATTTCAACTGTTTATCACATTTAATGATATACAGCCTAGTGACAAAACTGAATTAAGAGAACTAAATTATAAATATTCGGTCTAACATGTTAATCTAAATATGCCTAGCGATATATATTTGTTGTATAAGGTTATTCATTGTGTGGGAGCCTTTAAATATTTACTTTATGCTGTACTAGTGATAATTCTGTTAATTTTTTTCTGGTAAATTAAAAATCAATCATTTGTTTGCGGGCAGTCAATGGCACTTAGCTTTATGGTAGCCATTGTGCGACTGCAACATGTATATTTACTCCAGCCATCCCAGTTCCTTCCAGAGGGCCAGTAGTCCCTGCAAGTTGCCTGTGGTTTCCCGCATAGTCACCGGCCCTCCGAGATGCTGAGCCCGTTGTCCTGCCACAGCTGTGCACTTCAAGAGTACATGATGTGGCGTTTCTTCCTCCTCCATGCAACCTCTGCATACGGGATTGTCAGTGACACCAATCTTGTGAAGATGTCTGTTCAACGAGCAGTGTCCTGTTATCATGCTCCTTAAGTCTTGTCTGTTTAGTTTTAGTAGTTTCCTTATGAGTTTTTTGACTATTTCAGGTATGGCCTCCTTGGATTGTCTTAATCCTGGAGTGCTGTGCCAAATTTGGTGTATGTACAATCTAGTACAATCTTTGTAAAGTTTGGAAGTTCAAAAAATCTTTGGAAGTTCATAAGTTAGTTGTCATGTAAGTACACCGTAGGACATACTTTATCAGACCCCGGAATTATATATTTATATCTGAAAGGGTCAAGCAGCATATCATGGCTGCCAAGAATCGTCAGGTTAGTAAATCAGCATTTGCACATCATATTTGTGACTCAAGCACTTAGGACTGGATAAAATTCCGCAAATCGTCCGCAAATATTATCTACAGAGCACTGCCATTCTCCCAGGCTAATTTGGGAAGCCAAAGAAATTAAATAAAGGAAAAACTTCAATTGGGAAGATGGTTATAAATTATCTCTAGCCGAGAATCCAGTGATTAGTAAAATCGAGCTGCTCATATGCAAAACCTAATATGTGGTTAGTGTTGTGTGTAGGGTATTTAGTGATGATATGAAGGTAGATAAAAACCTTCCCTTTAGACTACTAGGAGACCTCACAGCTGTGGTTTACTCGTGACAATCTAAATGAGTATGAGTCTCTACACAAGTAGGTCAATTCATGCGTCTACACCCGTTTTAATTTGACAATTTCATGAGATCTGAGACTTTTCTTATTATATTGCCCTAAGGATGGAATAACTTTATTATAATCAGCATTTATCATATGTGTAGCATACAACATAAAGCTAACTATTTACTAACTTTGTATAATAAATATTCAAACTTCTAAAAACGTATGTATACCTCTTTGATCTCCAACATAATTGCCATAATTATCGTACTGATCGTCCCCCTCCTCTGGAACGACTGGTATGTTATCAGACAAAACAACAGCTGGTGGTACTTTTTGTGGTATATTGACCACCTCTACTTCATTTCTACAAAATAATTTATACAAGTTTAAATAAATAAAGTTATACAAATTTATGATCATACATAGACTTAAGTGTTAAAGTAGTTAATCCTTTTGACTAGTCTTGTAAAATTAAAACATAAAGAGTCAGATTCACACATGAAGAGTTCCATACCAATATCGGTAAAGGTATCAAAAATCATGTTTGTTGTATCGGACCTCTTTTTAAATATTATTTATGTTATGTTTTTAGTAATGGTTGTTATAGTGGCAACAGTGTTTTTAGTAGTGGTTGTTTTAGCCATCATGGTTAATGATATAAAGCCTGGTGACAGACAGACAAGCAGCGGAGTCTTAGTAACACGAGCCCCATTTTTACCCTTTCGGTATGGTAACCTAAAAAGCAGCATAGTAGTGAAAATATTATGTACTAACCTATTTGTATTTTGCTGGGCAGGTTTAACATTAATCTTTCTTCCTTGAAATATACTACCATTTGCCTTAGCTATAGCTAATTGGGCACTGGATTCTTGATTAAATTGAACAAATCCAAAGATTCTATTCAGTATAATACCATCAATTTTCCCGTACTCAATGAAGTGATTATACACATCGTCCACAGCGCATTCATCCTGTAGGCCTCCAACGTATATACGAAGATGGGCGGTTGACCGATCTTTCATAGCCTGTTTATCTAAGGTTAGTTTATCTGTAATACAAGAAATAATTGTAATTACTACATGAAACTTTAACGTCTCATTAAATTAGACTGAGAATTCTCTTTACAATAAAGTTGCACTTACCTGCCATTGTAGTTGTTAGAGATCACGTAATTGTTTATTATATTCCGATGCTTTGAAGTAAATAAATTACGAATATTATGATTTATTCGTTAACTTTATTATGCCGAAATATATAGCAAATACCTAACTACACATTACACTATCTATGCATTACACTACCAATTTAATTGCCATGGGTAACACTTTTGACTTTTGTTAAAGGTACCAGTGCTGCCAAAGCAAATTTTTAAATACCCCGCTAGACAAGGGTTTATCCATTTAATTCATCGAATTTCCCCGCTTCATTTGACTGATTCTCCGAACATTCCTCGTTGCGATGTATCGAACTAAAACACCTCTTTGTAAAAAATATATTAAATTATTTGTTTTATCAAGAAAATGACGTGTGAACAATATATTTAAATATATTTGTCTTGTGTGTTAAGAAGTGGACGGATGGGGACTACCGGAGCCTAACAAAAAAAAGAAAGATACCTACCTAAGACATTATAACCATTAAAACCATAGGTAATAAATTACAAACATAATACATTTATCTACATTAGGATTATACCCGTTTTCGAACAGTAAGTATTTAAATCAGACTCGCCCGGGTAGGGATCCACCGCCTTACCTATTCCTGCCGCCATAATGACATTGTCGTGTTCCGGTCCGGAGGGT
>DVZL01005194.1:0-12255 GCA_018236625.1 Lasaia peninsularis
TTAGTCAATTTATTATATATTAGTTATATTAAACAATATATTATATAGTAGTTATTTTATTAGCTATAGAAAAACATATGAAACATATGAAGTGTATGACAATTGGTTCAGTACTTTTTAAATATATACAAAATCAAAATATATTAATCCATGCAGTTTTATGTTTTAGATATTATTTTTGAAGAGTTCTCTTATTTAGTAACAGAGTTTGTCATATAAGTAGCATAAGTAGTTTAAAACATCTGGAATGATTTCCAGTGTAATATTTAAAAAAAAATTCTTTTGTAAGGATTAGTTTATTTTTTTTAAAGTCTTAGGTGCCAACGCTTAAGTACTAAACAAAAATATACAAAAAAAAACTAAAACTGCAGCTTTACAAAAAAATATTACTTAACTTTTTGATCAGTTAAAGAAATACTAAAATAGACACTAAACAAATTTTTCACCTCCAAGAGGGTCTCCAAGAGGAGACCTCCAAAAATAAAAACAAATGGAATATAACTCACTCTGGATTTTTTTTTATTAATTAAACCTTGTACGTCAAAAAAAGAATCCAAGGGTTCAAAAACCAATAAGATGTCGGACTTTAAAAATTCTTTAAACGTTCTTTATAATTTGTGAAAAGCGTGTTTGTTTATTCACAATACGTTGTTATAATATTTTAGTTCCTACGCATAATTCATAACACGCGAATGCTCAAGGGCGGGTTTTCATTGTAAAATGCCCGATGTATTTTAAAACATCCTTCTAATTATAACAAAAGTAAAACAAAAGAAACGTATATTTTATTTAACTGCCTCGTTGGTTGAAGGGACAGCATATTCTCCCAAACACAGGTTCGAATCCCGACGGGGACAAGCGGTTAGGTGCGGCGGTGGCGGCGGAACAACACGAGGAACGTATAATTGAACAATTGAAATAGCCGGCCAGTTTCATTTTTTTAGAGCATCATCAGGTTTCAGTAATATGTGAAAGAGTATTTGTGTTTTCAATTACAAATATAAATATGAGGATGGTTCACCAAGAGCCAACATTGAAAAATGTAGAATATGTCTCATGCTGTATCCAGGGATAATACATAAATGGCAGTAGATGCGTGTTAGCGAGCCAGCGCTGTAATGTGCCGTTTTGTCGTATAATATTATGTTAATGGCGCTACGATAATTTCGCTACGCTCGCTAACAGCGACACCGTCATGGCCATGGCTTTCCTTAATCACAGCATGTGGCCGTTTCTTTATAAGAACGTTTAAAGTGGGATATGTTTGACGTGTGTGTCTGACTGTGGCATCGTAGTTCCTAAATTGATTTAGTTCACTAACATGATTGAGATGGTTTTTAGTTACTGTTTATGAAAATCAAGGGTTTAAGTTCATTTGTTAGCT
The DNA here is from genome assembly GCA_018236625.1 of Lasaia peninsularis. Taxonomy (NCBI): domain Eukaryota; kingdom Metazoa; phylum Arthropoda; class Insecta; order Lepidoptera; family Riodinidae; genus Lasaia; species Lasaia peninsularis. The sequence continues at coordinate 1,385 of DVZL01005194.1, forward strand.
ACCGAAAGGATAATTTTGGTACGTTAAACATATGTATGTGCCCGCGATCTGTCCGCGTTTTTATTTAATTATATTATTTTATACATTTCTAACATAAAATTATCCTAATCAGGCAGGTATATCTATGTACCTTGTAAACATACTTGCATTTAGTACAAAGCGGTTATTTTAATATTACATACAGACACTCCAATTTTATTTATTTGTATAGACGTATATTGGTGTAGGAGTCATAACCTTGAAGTTACCACCACAAGGAATACTCATTACCCAACCGTTAATTATCCGTCTCAGACGTTTCATACGAAAAAAGTTAAAAGGCAAAAAAGATTTTTAGAAAAAGCTTTTATATTTTCCGAGTTGCTCTCAACGAGGCCTTTTCATTTGATAGCCCTATTGTAGAAGTACTTTAAACACAACCTATTCCGCTTTCTTCGTTGGTCCGCCATATTGGATTTAGAATGATGTCATTTACCTTATCGTGCATTGTCATCCAAACTAAACGTGTATACAAAATTTCAGCTTAATTGGGTGAACATATCTACTTCAAAATTGGATTCTAAGACTCCAACCGAACATACATACCTACTTACATACATACAATACAAGTTAAATAAAAGCTTTTAAAATAGTTTCGCATAATCTCAACTAAGCGGCATTTTATTATCAGGTCTATCGCTGTCTGATTCTAAAAAACATGAGAATAGAGTTCCTTTATCTGAGTGTAGTTTTTAAGGTTATGTACACAAAGCGTAAAAACGGAACCTTCATACTAAGACTTTGCTGTCCGTCTGTCTGTCTATATCTCACGAATTTTTGACAGATGATATATTTCTGTTCCCGTTAAAAATACTTAAAACAGTATAAAATAAATATTTATAGAAGACTGCTATACAACAAGCGAGATTTTTATAGCGTTTTTACAGGTAAATAGTATAGAACCCTCTGTGCGTGAGTCCGACTCGCACGTGGTCAGTTTTATTTTTATTTTTAAGATATTTCAGTGTTAGTAATTTAAGTAAGGAAATTTTCATTGTAGTAAACTAGATGTAGCCTATGATTTTTCCCGCGTATTAAATTTATTTTGCTCTGTTGTACAAACACATTTAGATATCAGGACAAAAAGTAGCCTCTGTTCTCAGTCTCAACATACAAAAATATCGACGCAAAGTCCACAAATTCAAATGAATCCTAAATTATGTACAACATTACAGTTTCTTAGCCCGTTTGTATATTATTCGTAATTGACGTGTAAAAGGCAAATCTACATAAGCGAAAAAAATACCGTAAATCTAATATATACATTTTTTTGTGACAATATTAGTAACCGTACTCCTCCGGAATGGCTTGACCGATTTTTGCCAAATTTTATATGCGTATTCAGTAGGTTTGAAAATCGGCCAACATCTATTTCAAGTGCGGGCGGTTCGCCGGAAGATACAGCTAGTCAGTTATATAAAAAAAAGGGAAAATGGTGTGATTCGATTGCTGCTTGTGATATTTATATAATCAGCTTTCGGTATTCTTCATCTTAGTCGTGTTCCGTTTCTATAACAGATGATATCGAGGTCGGCTACCTAAAACATCCCCCATATCCCGCACATGATAAGGACACCAGTTTTTAAACAGAGCGACTGAAATATGACCTCTGCAACCCATAAGCGAATATAATCCTAGACTAGCTCGAATTCAAATACCTACACGGATCCGGGTTTCCTCACAATGTTTTCCTTCCACGTAAGAGCAATCAGAAAGTATTTTTGGAGAGATTCGAACTTGGACTAACGGATTAGAAGCCTACAGCGCTAACCACTAAACCACTAAAGCTCCAATAAATTCATTTTCAGTATTATCAGTATTCAATTATCGTCGATATACAAGACATCGATATCGTTAAAACATCGAACTTTCCTTAGCCATATACAATCGCATGTATATTTTTTGATAAGATATAAAAAAGTATCGATATATTCGTAATGTGGAAAACACTAGGGAAGGTAGATATGCAAAGCAGACGCGATAATATCTGAAGGTACAAGCAAGCACGGTCATACGCTTTATGTTTGGTGACGAATTCTCTAACGATTCGGTTTTTTCAACCTTTATTTATAAACAGCAAACGAGGCAGGTCATTTGATGGTAGGTGATCACCACCCACGGATGTGCAAGACTAAAGAAATCACGTATGTGGCGGATCTTTTATGTATTTTCTTTTTTTTTAAGGTCTCCAAGTCGTTAAAAAAGCAAAATCGTTATAGTGCAAAAAGAAACTACTTTTTTTTATCAAAAAGCAAACTTGCGGATGGTTCTTCTGACGATATAAATACCATTTATAAAGTAGTGATGGTACGGTTCTGAAGATATATGTCATCTCTATTACGGAGGCGTGTCAGCTACCGGTTCCTTTCAATTTTTTAAAGTTTATTTTATTCAATTTTTTTTAATATTATTTTTTTTAATTTGTAAATATTATAATTTCAAAAAATTAAACTCGTGGAGTGCAGTCTAGCGAAACATACGTTGCGAGTAAATTTTGTGTCTTATATTACTATTTACGCTTGATATCATCTAGTAAATTAAAACTGCAGCAATGGGTATGATGGTGATACAGGACTCCTCACTCAACTCGCACAGGATAGAAAAAAAATTCGCAATAGACCATATAAGAGTTTCCTTTGACTCGCCGTTTCTTACTTCTCATGAGCTGCTTGGTAGGAGAGCAGTTGGCATATACTATTCTATATTATTCTATATTACCCAGGATCAGTGGAGCGAGGAGTGGAGTTTCAAGAGCTAGTTGACAAGGAGTGTCAAAAATCACATAGTAAAATGCGAGGCAGTATTGTTATTGTATTAAATTGAATGCCCTGAGTGATAATGTTTAAGCCAAATAAAAAAAACGAATAATTTACAACTTTATGTCACAAAAGTAAAGAGGAAGCGATAAATGAACGCTGAAAAGAAAATCTCACTCAACAAATACTGGTGTGGCTCTCCGGTACCAACATAAAAAACACATAGATTAAAACCTCACACTGAGTTTCCACCTCGTATCAAATACCAACCTTTAAATTTGAAATTTTATGCACACCAAGTAATTTAAATTTTAAAATTAACCCCAAAACGTACACGTGTTTTAGCGCAGACTCATAAACATTTAATTTTATTAGATTCGGTAATAATCTTGTATCTACCGATGAATCTGATTGGATATACATCTTACAGTTTTAATTATGTGTTGGTGGATATATTAGCTTAGGAATGCGATGACCCTATTACCTGCTCGTGGAGTAATCTAGTGATTACGGTCTCTGGATTTTCTAATTTTCGATAGTCAGACCATGTATAAGAGCCTCATTAATAATTAATTCTACAAACTCGCCCGGATTGGTTTCAGATCTGCTTTTTCCTGACGCTATCATGCTGACTAAAGTCCAAAGACGACAAACTTACTTATAAAAATCATAAGTACAAGGAATTTTAGTGTAGCTTTCACTTCTAAAACTCCCTATTTTTGACACTATAATGGCAACGAAAGGTTAGACGACAAAATTACTCCAGAGATATGAGATTCTACTCATGAAAAGCAAAAACGCGTAGAATAAATTTTAGTATAACTTTTATTTCTTAAATTGGCAAAACCATAAACCTAAAGTTTATTAATAACTATCGTATTTCGTTAAGTTTTATGTCTATATTATTTAATACATTAATACAAACAAATTCGAGTGTCTCCAAATTAATACTTCATGAAACTAAATGTACTATCTAGATATTACACTCCTAAAGAGATCTGATCCGAATACGTTTTATTGCTAACTCTCTCTCTAAATGTAACAACCTCTCTTTCTAATAGTTTTTTAGAGTTGACAAAGTCATAACATACAATGTGAATGTGGATGAATTTAGGTATCTGAGGACACCAAGTTTGACATTTCACTACTCTAAATTTGCCCACTACTCTACCTTACAAACCGAAACACAACAGTCACGTGCAATAATGGTATGGCGGCAGGAATAAGTAAGACGCCACTGTAATCTCCGCAGAGCTGTTACTCCAAAAAATATTATAATATAAGTCATGTAATACAAAATATGGAAAGAAACTGTTTTCCTAACATGTATAAACATTGTAACTCTATCTTAAATAATTTTATTTAGCAAGTTTATTAATACTCAAAAAATCAAGGATCCCTTTCTTTAGAATTCTATGGTATGTCTTTTTTCTTAGGGTAGAGGCTTGCGATGACTCACCAGGAATAGTACTACGTACGTTGGTATTACGGCCACCACAACGTCAGTGCTTGCCACTGTGGTGTTCTGGTTTGGAGGGTAAGGTAGCCAATTTACTTACTTTCCAACCCAGCCTCAGGTTGGCAACCCACCATTACCTTCTTTGGTGTCTATAGGCGACGTATATTCCTTGTCATTAGGGAATCCGTCTGCTTGTTTGCATTCCAATACCGTACAAAATATAAAATAATAAAAATTAAAGAATTATCGATATATCTTTGACTAGGCACAACCTTATACACAGCCTTAGGACGCCGCGCATTCAAAAATGATATTTGCGTGCTACATTTATTTATTCATATTTTTTGATTTTCACGGTGATCGGTCACTGTGATAACATCGATTTTTCACACAAAGCACGCACCGGGTTACTTACTCCTGATTTAGTACCGCATCATATTTTGATAAGTATTTTTAATTTGAATAAATTATGTTTTAAGCGTGTTATCGGCGCGTAATGACCGGTTTAATATGACCATGGCGCTACGCTGAAACGTCACAGTGGAATTGTAGGCTCTATACCGCACGAACTGTTGCCTGTCGTTTGGTGAAAAAAAGCGATAAAGATGTCATGTGATTTTGTAATTTAGGCGCCAACTTAAGATTGATTTGAACCACCTATTAAGTTTTTTGTTTATGTTTCACTGCTTTTTTATGTTAAAAGTAAAGCTTTAAATTCGTGTACAATGAATGAATGAAATCATTATTTTTTATTACTATAGCCATTAGACACCGTATAAAGGAATTTTATTAACCAGTCTAAGTAAAATAGTAATGGCGATATGAATATCTCTAATTTATTAAAAATAAAGTATCTTTTCGATTCATTTCTTTGAGTTAAAAGAAATATCTGAGTGTCCTTTAACACAATTTGTACTATTTTGTGATGGCTAATAGTCATAGAATAACTCGCCATGAATTATTTGTCTTGGCTAACGAGTCAAAATTGAATAGTTATAAAGAGTTGCAAATAAAAAAAGTCACAATAATTTGGTCTCGCAGATTATATTTGATAAAAGATATTCTGCAATATTTCATAGGTAATTAAATAATTTTATAGGAAAACATTTTTTTCCTAATAGAAAAGTTTGTTTTTTCATAGTAAGAAATAAACACCAATCCCTACTAATATTATAAATGCGAAAGTAACTCTATCTGTCTATTTGTCTGTTACGCTTTCAAACCTTAACCACTGAACCGATTATGATAAAATTTACTACAGAGATAGAGTTGACCTTAAGGAAGGGCAACTGGACTACTTTTAAACCGATTACATTAAAAAGAGGGTATGATTTTACGCAATAAGTATTGCATGTCGGAAAAATGTCTGCCCTTTGAAAGTTGTCTGTATTATTAAAATAAACGAAGCCGCGGTTGAAAATCTAATGACGATATAATTTTTCATTATCACCATCCATTGTTATAATTTACAACAAAATAAATCTCATCTGCTCTAAAAAGTATTCCCTTAAAACCTATAGTCATTTGAATAAACATTTAAATTAAGAACTTCAATAAATGTCAATTTGAATGTTTTTCTTTTCTTTTCAGGACCCCGCCGCAAAGAAATGCCGCATACAGGTAAACAAAATAAACCTGCTCACCCACCTACACACGGCGAATTTCGAAACGAGATTGGTGACATATCAGGCTCCTCCTCAAACAAAATGGGCTCAAGTCTTAATTAACTTAAATGACCGTTTAAAAAGGCCGAATTAAATCTCGGAATTTACCTCACGCATTGAAATCATAAGCGTTTCAAAGAACCCTTATCGAGTTCGGCCATTACGGGTAATTAAGGGAATCGAGCCGAATCTCGTATCGAGATAAAATCGGATCCGTATCAGCCCACCCGGGCAAAACCAACTCGTTTTCTAATTCATTATACATGCTGACTTACATTTAGGTTAGGGCTAGTTCACACGCAATAAGTTTGATTAGTAAAATGCAGTACACTTCCGTCTCCGTCTTAGATATGATTAACCGGTTCGATAGCAAAAGTAATAATAATCATTTTGGATGAATATTAAAAACGATGTAATGCTTGAAGTTACAAAAGAATATTTTTACTTATTAAAAAGCAAGTTGGGTATGTTATGTACCATATTTTCTCAATGTGTTTGTGCCTCCCTACCTGGTAGATTGTAAGAGGCGATAATAGGTTTAATGGGTATTTAACAACAAGACAATTGGTGGTAAAAGGCTATGCAACGTACCTACTCCGCTCAGAGCTTAAAGATGCCAGAGGTCTGGACACAGACTTAGCAAATGATTCGTCTTACAGCAGATAATTCTTCAATAATATTATAATTAAGCTTCAATCGAAAATAATGCACTTTTAAATCTCGAACTCGAAATTATATGCGTCACCAAATTGGAGTACTACTACGTACAGTCAAAGAAAAGGAGGATAAATTTTAACTATCTATGATTTAAGAAAATGAGTATTTATTTTTTCAAAACCTTAATCGCACACAAATGCTCTAGGAGTCGAATATAACCCTTACCAATTATTATCAGAAATTTAAGCCTTCCGCAAAGGCCATTACGACCACTAATTATGGCTATGTTGCTTTAATTTATAGCAATTAAAGTTATCTTATTTATTAAGATTATTATAACATAGAATACGATAAGTATTTCTTTTAGAAATAGTAAGATTATATGTAATAACTGGCTAAGTTCGAGTTGAACTTGCACACAAAAGGTACGGTACTGTTTGTTATCCATTAACTGTAAAACTTGCCGCGATCTACACTGATTGGCGCGAAACAACTTAGCAAAATATCACTTTCGTTTTATGGAAGTTTCCTATAATATTTACTTCATTCTATTTTTTATTATTTGTTGTCATAGTAACAACAGAAATACCTATATCATGTGTGAAATTTTCATCTTGCTATCACCGTTCATGAGATACAGCCTGGTAACAGACCACCAGAGAGACAGGCAGTGGAGTACCTATCAGTAATAAGGTCCCGTTTTTTTACCTTTCGTTACGGTACCCTAAAAAGGCTTAAAAATATTTAATGTTATTTTGTCGCAATGATAAGATAATGAATGACTTGATTTAAAATGGTCAGCCATTATTTTTTTTCCTTTTAAGAAACAATTAAAGAAATGAACTTTTTACATTTTTTATAACCGGTTTTATTTTTTTACTTAGCATTAATAATTTCAACACGATAAATATAGGTACCTAAGCAATGTCTTATTTCAATTCAAAGTTGTTCATAAGCTATTATTATTAGTAAAAATTGATTGTAAGTGTATGACATTGGAATTTAAATCTTTAAAATGCGCAAACCCCTATTAGGGCCAAATTTTTTGCAGACAACCCTATATCAACGTGTTCGTAATAATTTTTTTTTTTCTTTTATCATAACAAGTGAAAGTAACTATCATCGACATACCTGTTTATGCCTGGCAACCTAGTCCTAGTCTAGGTAAATTATAGACAACCCTTTGTTTGCACATTCTATATGTCTTATACTTTAAGTCCAGTATAAAATTTTCTTATTATCTTGATGTGGCAACATTAAATAAAAAAAAACATTTTTTAAAAAATAATTAAAAATAGTTAGACCAGGATTTTTTTAGCAACCCATTTTGTAATATATTCTCTAATATACTAAATTTATTTTAAAATAAGTTTTATTCTATTATCAGCTCGGTGCAAAATCGGCTTAAGTTCGGATCTTCTACTAGTACGGAACTTTTTTTTAAAGAAAAACATAATTCTGTAATGCTATGAACTCCCTAGGCGAGCTCACTTTGGTAGGTTCTCAAAATTTAAGCATATATACTAAAGACAAATATTAGACAATAACATCAAAATAAATTCATACACTATACCTCATATCTAATGAGGCTGGATTGTGATCGTGCCCTTAGACCCTTCTCTTCTCTTAAGCTTCTACTTATCTATTGAGGTTATAATTAATATTATTTTAATCTGATTGATGCTAAACTACCACATGTTGTTTACCTTTTAGACACATTTTTTATGTTTTAACCGTGGTGTGTCCAAGCCCTTACTTCTCACAAGTGGCTACTTATCTAGTGACGTCATACCTTATATTAGTCTAATTAGGGTGATGTTAGGCTACCGCAGGTTGCTCCACGCTTAATCTTAAGATTTCAATCTTCAAATGTATTCATATCTTAAAAACTCGGATATGGGACATTATTAGATAGCTGAAAATCTCGCTCGCACAGACAGACATTAAAAGTAACGATTTTTATAGTATTTAGATTTATGTTGTTATAATTTGATGATACACAGTAAAGTGTATTTATCTTAATATCTCATTTGATTGTCGTTAAATTGATAATATCGAAGCATGGATGTTTTTGACATAAAACGGAATCTTTTTTTTATTTCGTCTTTTTTCTGTTTCACTAAAGTAACACTTTTTTATTACTTGTAGCGTAGTTTGATCCCACCTGTACCCATAACGTGATGTCTTTGAACTTTTGACTTAGTTTACGTTACGTTGTTGGTCCGGGTCCTCTATGTGGAATAGAGCAACTGCCTTCCCATCAGGCAGCTCGTAAAAGGCGAGCATAGGTAAACTGAATCACTAACAACATGACCACTTGTGGTAGTATTTTTTTTTTGATACGGACTAACTTATTGCTAACCGAGTGGCTCTTACAACTTCACCGAACTTTGTGGGCGAGCAGTGTGCTCAGCCCAGATAATTATTATTTATGCGGAGCGGATTTTGTACAACGCAACACTGGGGGCTATCTCCCGGGAGATCGAACCTCGACCCGGTGTTGCGTTTTGGTTAACGGGAGGAAAACTGGTGGTAGAGTACTGTGCAGCAATTCGCCCGGGTAGGGCCTATCTATTTCTACCGCCATAATGACATTATCGTGTTCCGGTCTGGAGGGTAGAGTAGCCGGTAGACTTGCACATAAGATGCTAACAGCCCGACCATAGGGCAGAGGCGTACCTATAACATCTATAGTGTCTATAGGCCACGGTTATCTCTTACCATAAGGAGACCTGTGTACCTGTTTGCTGGCTTATCAGATAAAAAAAATCGTTGACGAATGCAAAATAACACACTCTCAATACTAAGTAGATGTAATTTATGAAGTAACTTATGATAGAGTTTATATTAATAATTATTATCTGATGAATAAATTGACATATCTTTACGTGATGTGTACCTTGCGAGGTAGGCAGAGAGTATCGAGTGCCGAATATCATGATCCTCACTCTTTTCATACAAACACGCTAGTTTCGGAGATTCCTGACACCACCCTCTGATAATACGCGAGCTATTTAGTCGTGGGATGTCAGCCGAGTTTTCTCCTCTATACATATCGTGAAGATATGTATGTATAAGGATGAACCTATTTAATATAAAAAATAAAAAATTGTATTCATATTTTTTAATACCCTATATATATATAATAATGATAATAATGTATTCTTACGTTGACTTTTCAACAGCTTAAAAGTATACCCAACAGGTCTTTTTGGGGTTATTTATTATATGTTGTGAGAGAAAACAAACGAAAGTGCGAGGGTAAAGGCTTAAAAAGACATTTCATAATATTTTTATCTCATTTTCGGTGAGGGTTTCGTAGAAACGTCTTCAGAGTTCCGCCAAAATTGTTATCTTTGAAACACGTTACTTACCTTTATGTTGATGATGCGTAATACTTAGGGAGACATAAAAGTGAAGCAATTAAATTTTGCATCTTAAAGTTTTTCAATTTTCTATTGTTTCATTTAGACTTATAGAAATTACGGTGTTTTCAGGAAGTTGTCACTCGCACTGGAATTACACTTCTTCGTCCTAGTCTATTCATGTTTTTATATCAGATGATATCGGTGTCGACTACCTAATCTAGGGGATTTGACAAGGGCGCCAATTTTTACATTGAAAAACTGTCTTCCTTTGCAACCCGAAAAGGCAACCAGGTCTGATCCTAGATTTGGGTGATTTAAATAAGAGTAGGTACATGAATGTGGGTTTTCTCATAATATTATTGCCGTCGGAAAATGTGTAGGTATAAGTTAAGAAGACTCATTGGTAAGACGGGATCCGAACCTAAACTGTTTGTCTTATAGTAGAGGAGTCGAAGAAGGGATTTGGATCATTATCCAAATGCGAGTGCGGTCAGATTATAAAAGGGGCCTTGTACTATCGCTAAACACCTCCATTTTACTTATGAAATCTCTACATAGAAATGCACGTTTAGGGCGGTCTATGGTGGGTTCATTACATGCAAATAAGTATATAAATATATTAATACGTGAAGTAAAAACTTTAGCCATCTTTTTACGAAAATTACGCGGACGGAGGAATACGACATTTAGCACACTCATAGTTTATATGTAGGAGAAATGCAGAACGCTAATACTTTTCAATAATAATACTTATCAAGTACATTAAATCAATAAATAAAACATTGCACATATTACCATGCATTTGACAATTGACATACACTCAAACACAAGTATTTGTTGTTGTACACGCTTATAAACTCTGTTTTTTTTGTAAGTTCTTCCCATTTAGGGAAAGGCAAGGGAACTTTGTCCATACAGCCTAGTCTTA
>DVZL01005195.1:0-12255 GCA_018236625.1 Lasaia peninsularis
CAGACTGACAAGTCCACACACAGACAGTCAGACTGACAAACAGATACGTTAAACTTATAACACCCCTCTTTTTGCGTATAGGGTGTTAAAAATTTTTAACAACGATAAAGCTGGCTTTTTACGCTTTATTAATTATGAAAAAGCTTTAAGATGACATAAAAGCTAAACTGTTATTTAAATTATGATAATACTCTAAAATCTCTCTTGTGTTTAAACGTGGTTATAATGCGATAGAAATCGTTAGGTAAATGTGTCCAACACTATATAAAGCTCCATATTTAGATACTACTAATGTCGTTTCACATTAAATAAGATTTATAGTTTGTAGCTTTTAATGATATTTTCAACAAAAAATATGAATAAGTCCACTTTTGAATTCTCTGTTCATTAGAACCAATGATATTATTCATACTTCGGTTCTGGCGTCACCCCGTTTTTAGGGTTCCGTACACAAAGGTCCAAAACCCTATTACTAAGACTTCGTTGTTTGTCTGTATGTCTGCCAGTAGGCTGTATCTCATAAACCGTAATAGTTAAGATAAACCGCCTTCAAACGACTCGCACTTGGCCGGTGTTTATATTCGATGATATTTGGGTCAGCAGCAATGCAGATTAAGCTACTCTTTATTACATCAGCTGTCTGCCAGTGAAAGTCGCGTCAAAATTGGTCCAGTCGTTTCAGAGACAAACAGATAAGCAAACAGAAAGAAAATATACCAAAAATGTTATTTTGGTATATATTATGTATCTTGTAAACATATGCATTTAGTTAGAATCGGTTATTTTGATATTACATACATACACTCCAATTTTATTTATTTGTATAGATCATTGGGCGACCGAGCTTGGATCGGTAGTTCTTTTTTGTCATCTGACGGTAAGTCTACGAAACCGGAGTGGGGACTACTTTAAACCAAGTGCTACTGACAGAGTTGTATAGATATCGTGATTACTGCAATACATAGACCTATATATTAGAATTTTTACCCCCAAATCCCATAGGTATTAGGTACTAAAGCGAAATTAGTATGTTAGAGCCGTTATACATATATTAGAGCAAGATCGTTATATATAATATATACAAGAATTGCTCATTTAAAAGTTTAGATTATGAAATAATAAAATGCTTAACATTATAAACATTTAATTATATTATGATGTATGTTACATAGTATATTTGTAGAGGTGGCAATAACGGCTATATGCCAATAATGAATTATACTGTTGTGTTATTTAAATAAGAATTCAATAATTTTGATATCGGATTTTGATATCGGTTGTGCAAAAATAATGCGTTATATTATCTGTTGTAATAATGCCCACCTCTATCTATTTGTCTATATTCACACAGACATCGAAAAAGCACAGACACACACAAAATTAACGAATCTTTTATCTGATGTAGGCTTCATTATTTTACAGGCGTTCTTGTTATTCGACCTCAATGGCGATGGTTGTATAGATTTTAACGACCTACGTGCTACTTTCGTTAGTCTCGGCGAAAAAATTGATGAACAAGCTGTACGAAGTATGTTATCTGAGGTATGATATTATGACATTTAGAACAAAAATATGACTTCGGCTTAAACCGATTCCTGAATAATTTGTCTCTTTAAGTGCACACTTTTTTGCTACCAAAAATTCATAGTTTTAGAGAATATAGAGACATGTAAAGAATAAAAACCATTTTTTAAATCAATCCTAAGTCTTATACATGAGAATAGCACATATGCTACTTTTTAACCGATTACATTGAAAATAGGGTATGTTTTTACGTAATAAGTATTAGAAGTCGAAAAAAACCTGCTCTTTGAAAATTATCTATGCTATTGAAATAATTCAAGCGGTTGAAGCCGTGGGCGAAAAACTAATTAATAAATAGTTTATTTAAAGAAGAAAAATTGTATTACAATTTTGGAGTTTCTCACCTTGATTTATATCATCGTTAAAAATTTAAAACACATATATGCGCTTAAATAAAGATATCAAATCACATTAAGTGCACAAATACCTGCCGCATCGGGAATCGAAGCTAAGCTACCGGCTGGCGTTAGGCATGTACATTGTACACTAACTCTTGACTAAAAAGGCGGTCTTTCAGATATAAGAGTCCAAAATACTGATATAAAACTTTCCAATGCAGGAAGAGTGTTTTGGGAAAAGCTGTCCATTAGTAAATTTGCTTTTAGATGTAACTAAAAATATTTTCTTGATAAAAGGACAAAAGGAATATTATTGCGCCAAATAAACACCTAACATTTTGGACATCTATAGGTGATATGTATTTCTTAAAATAAAATTAATAAATATCGCGACGCCTATTTGCCCGAAGGGGTAGGCGGAGACACGTATGCACCCACGATTATTTGACGATATAAGGTCACCTTATGTAACTGGGTGCAGGTCTGTCTGCCAAATCGGGCACAAATCCAATCCAAGGCAACATTATATCTTTTTATATGAACTGAAAAGGCTCATGATAACAACCGTACCCGGAAATCAAACCCGGGACATTGTACATCGAAGCCAGATACTGATAACGCTCGTTCACAGAGACGATAATAATGCGTATAATAGGACTGCTTGTCTCCTCACTATTTAGTATATAAAAATAGAGTCGCTTCCCTCTGTCTGAGCTTATGTTTGCTTATATCTTATTAACAACCCAACGGATTTTGATACGATTTTCATTAACAGATATTTATATAAGAGTAATGTTCATATGTATATACATGCATAATAAACCCGTTCGAAATGTATAAATTGAATACTAAATTATTTATAAAATAAAAACATTATCAACCTCAATATATTTGAATATTTCAGGCTTCAAATCCACTAGATTTCGATGCATTTGTAAATCTACTTGGATACAAGACACTGGAGCTTGACTCGGAGGAGACGCTTGTCGCTGCCTTATCCCGTTGGGACAGCGAGAATACGGGATACATATCCGAAGAGAAGTATGACAATATTTTATAAGTGAATTTCTAAAAACTGCTGTGGAATTGTTTCAACATGTAAGAGGAAATATTTTACGTTACTATAAAACATGAAACAACATATTGTATATTATATTTTGTATGATTAGACGAACTTTATTTATTTATGAAAAGAAAAAGGTAGACTGTGTACAAGTTAAAGAATAAATACTACTAATTAACACATAAACTGTAGTAAGTTTAAAACTTAATTTTATTTTAGAAATGTTTAAAATAAGTAATTTAAATAAAAACGCGGAACACAGATAGTAATATTATAAACGCCAAAGTTTATAAGCATGGATGGATGTATGTATAGATATACGTATAGTTGTTTGATACTCTTTCACTAAAAACCTACTGGACGGATTTGGATAAAACTTTACAGTAAGATATACCTTATACATGAGAATAGCATATAGGTTTCTTTTAAATCGACTCCATTAAAAATAAGTTAGGTATTTTACACGCAATAAGTATTATTAGTCGTAAAAAAATCGGCTCTTATTATAAAGTTATTAGAATAAGTCATTTGTACGAAGCCACGGGCGTGAAACTAGTTAGATTAATAAACACCCAGACCCAGAAAACATGTTCATTGCGAAAATGTTGTCAAAAATCAAACCCGAGTCTCGCGGTGGGTCAATGTTGCATTGTGCTATCCCAGTTAACAATCAGACGTTTCAATAAATATTATTTCAGCTCTCTTGTTTACAAAAAACCAACCTGCTTCTAGATTTCAATATCAATCATATTATTCGAGATAAGGTTATTGAAAACATAGGCATAGCGAATATTATCCGTATTCGGCTGTAGAACCGCATTCGTAACGAAATTACATTGCCGATGTCCCTCCTATGGAGACAGCATTGATATACTCTCGGATAATACAACCTGAATATATATTAGATCTGCTTTTTGGGAGGAAAACAATCAATTTTGACATTTAAAAATTTAAATAGATTTTTCGTAATTGTTTTTTTTTATTTTAATTTTAAAACACAGCCAATTGCTAGTCGAACTCGCGTACGAAGGCCCAAATGTGACAGTCGTCTAAGTCATAAGCCTACTCGACCACAGACGTATTTTTAAGTAATCTTGTGTTTTAATTAATCCTGAATCGGTATTTCTTAAAATAATTAATATAGCCTTATACCTTTTCATAAGACTTAACCAATATTTCTAAGAAAAAGTTCCTAACTTCAGTTATTAATATCGCATCGGCATGTAAGTAATAAGCGGCAACTTAGCGCCAACTATAATAATTGCAGAACTTGTCTAATCTCTGTGGTGCCGTGAAAACTTTCAGCTAATAGCTTCTATAATACTGGCGACCCTGATTGCCACTATTTTATCAGGTTATCCATGTATAAGGTGGAGAATTTAATGAAACTTTTGAAGAAACTTAAACTTGGTTTAGTTATGAATTAGTTATACTCGAAGGATACATTGCTGTAATCTATACAAATAAATAAAATTGGAGTGTCTGTATGTAATATTAAAATAACCACTTTTTACTAAGTACAGGTATTTACAGAGTATATATACCAAAACAACATTTTTTTACTGATTGTACCTGCTAATCTCTGAAACGGTTAGACTAATTTTGACGGGACTATCACTGACAGGCAGTTAATGTAATAAGTAATGGCTTACACTATTTTTATTTTAGAAATGTATAAAATAAATAACTCAAATAAAAACGCGGATGAAGCCGTGGGCATAGCTAGTCTTAAACAAAATATCCATCGTTACGCCCTGAACGGGTAGGCAGAGATACATATCACACCCTCCGTAATACCTATAAGGGCAATATCTAAAAGTATTGTGTTTTGGTGAATTGTGTTTAAAGATTTTGGATTCCTACATCGCAGTTTTTTTTTAATTTTATTAAATTTTTAGATTTTATATTTGCGGATTTTTAAATTTGAGAGATTATTATTTATTAACTGGTAGAAAATGTCATTTTGTGCCCTAAACATTTAAACATTACATTTTACTAAAAAAATGACCTGATCCTTGCATTGAGGGTGTGTTATACACCCACGATTAGCCGACAATATTAGATACGTCGCCACCACACGTTTCCTCACGATGTTTTCCCTTACCGTGAGAGCACATCTAGCACAGGAAAATACACTTAAGTTAAAAAACGTCATTGTCACATGGCAGGGATGGAACCTGTCCTACCGAAATGAAAGTCCGAAACGCGTACCACGAGGTTTTTTTAACTAGTTAGTTTTAGTTAAACGTTAACATAAGAATGTCTATAACAAAGTAAAAGGAGAACTGAAGCAATTCCTTTATTGGATTAATTTGTTCTTGAATGAAGTTAATTGAGAATCGGATCGTCCATTCAGCGAACTGGCGAATTTGCAAAACAGCGATAAACTCCAACGCTTTTTCAAGTTACTTTGCAATTTATTTGGTGCAATTATATTACCTAGCTGAGCCCGCGACTTCGTTAACGTTTTGATTTATTTATTTTGTATAATTCAAAATAAATGGGGCCTAAGTTACTCATTATTACATCAGCTCGAATGCTCTCAAAATCGGTTCATCCGTTCCAGAGATTAACCGCAACAAAAAAAATACATAGGGTTCTATACCATTATCTATAAAAAAACGCAAAAAATCATGATTATCGTGTGGGTAACATACCATAAGGCCATATATACATATTATGGCCTTTATATGTTTAGTTTGATCTGTTTTTAGTATTTCTTGTTATGGTGATATTATAAATACATAATCAACTTTACAGCTATCACGGTTCATGACACGACAGCCTGGTGACAGACAGACAGACAGCTCCGTTTTTATCCTTTGGGTACGCAACCCTAAAAATTTAAAGAAAAAAAATTAGACTCCGTACCCCCTGACATTGACAACTAATGCATCTTATACGGGATTTTGTTTTATTGCAATTGTCCAAATTTTCATAAAAACCTATCACGAACCTAAACGAAAATATAGAAAAAATAACCCTTATCCGTCTAAATGTTCTGGAAATATAGCATTTTAAAACATCTTATATCTTCCTATATTATGAAGAAAAAACAGCACAACTCTTTTTAATGTTTCAGAATCCGTCACGACCTCATGACTTGGGGAGACCGTTTCACTGAAAAGGAGGCCGATTACGCCCTCGACGAGGCCCCAATCGTCCAGAAAGATGGATACAATTTCATTGATTACAAGCAATTCTGTAGTCAACTGTGCGGACTGAGGAAACCAAACAAAGAAGCGTTAAAATGTTAAATATTCGCTTATTTCTGTTCGACCCGAATATTTTTACTTTGATATTAAAAAGCTTGAGCTAATAACTCGTGTACTTATTATTATTTAGCCAGAAATAATATTATGATAGTAAGAAATGCGGTGTGAGTTTCGCTCGGATACTTGTATTCGTAGTAGGTTGTGTATTGTAGTCGATAACGTGGTGAAATATAGTTTAACGCCATCTAGTGTCTAGGTTACGGAAGCAAGTGTTGGGTATGTCAGAAGCAGCCTCAATGTAGGATAAACGCGGTCAATTGTGGAAACTCTGCAATGTTTGCAGAGAAACGGTCCCCAACCACGTAATAGTGAGATCAGAGAAATAATGGGCTTAAAAGAATCTGTCGGTGTGTAAGCCAGAACGTGTTTTGATCATGTGGCAAGAATGAACGGTGAAAAATTGACAAAATAAATATAAAATGCGTATGTGTATAGCTGTAGGTACCCAGGGAGACCTCGGTGGACATTTCACGACCAAATTGCTTGTGTATTATCTGAAGGTGGTGTCAAGAGACTCCTAAATTGGCGTGTCTGTAAGAAATTTACGGATGTTTAGGAAGCTAGACACGTATTTAGGAATCGTGACGCTTGGCACTCGATACTCTCTGCCAACTTTGCAAGGGACCTGGCATGAAGATATCTATTTATGTACACGTAGAGGTGTAATGTCACAATGGTCGTCCTCTGGCAAGGTGGACCGACGATTTAAAAAAGATAGGTAGTAGCTACTGTAGCTCTATCTTTTATCGTTGATAGGTTATTGAAAATGGTCATTAATTGTGTTTTTATTTAATAAAAACGTCCTATATTATGAAAAGAATACGAAGCTAAATTTACAAAGTTAGAATAGCTCGGTCGGGAAATAGGGCGGGATTGTTTTTCTTTTATTTTTTTTAAATTATTTATATTTCATCAGCAAGTAATTTGCATAATATAGTACAGTACAGTTATAAGCAAATATTATTCCAAAAAAACATGATATACCTACTATAAAAAAACTATAAAAAACTCGGTAATCCAGTTAAATAGTTTAACGTTGAAGGCATGGGCTGGTTGTTGTTGAAATTTTGAATTCTTGTAAATTGGCGACTGTCTGGCTGTTCACGGATCTCGGGCTGTTAGGTTTATATTTCTACGAGGTCAGATAGTTTCATTATAAACTGAACTATAAAAGCAGCATTGTATTTCCCAACAATAACATCACGTAAAACAAGACCATTGTTACATTGTAGCCATGTTTAACACTATCACCGCGATATAAAATAAAACTGACTTTGTTTTCTTACTTGTATTTTTCAACAATACAATGTGACAAAATGTAAAAATTTAAATTTTTCTATGTATTATTTCAATTCAACTTCAAAGGCCACAGCTTACAATATTTTTCATCCAAACACGTTGTGTTAATACTCATGTCTATCGAATATTTCAAAGAGAAGTCAAAATTCTATTAAAATGAATTAATTTATTTATCTTTCCGTATTAATCTATTTCACATAACTTCTAAACGGCTGAACTGATAGGATTGAAGTTTTATGCGGATGTTTCAATAGTTTCATGTATTATTTAAAAACAAAATTGGATCCCGTAGGTGGCACTCCTGTCACTACGTCAACTACGAACTAACCGCGCGAAGCCGGTCTATTAAAATAACCTCGCAATATATCTATTAGGCTACTGAAGTCCATATGAGACATTAAATTGAACATTCCAAATAACACAACAAATTAACCAATGTAGGTAGGTATATTATAAGTATTACATAATACAATAATATTATATACATATTTACCAAGCAGTAGAGTTACAACTCGTGATAATTAAATTACATAACAAAAAAAATCGGGATGTCAATGCTCACCACTGTTGTATTTATTTCTTGTAGACGGTAAATCTATATTTATCAATTAAGAATATGTTCGTTTTTAACCTTTCAAAGAAACGTACCTTCACTAGTACAAAAGCTGAGGTGTGCTAGTAGTAAACCCACGACTCGTAGGTCCGGTAGATATACTAGAACACACACAATGTGTTAGTAATCCTAAGTAAGTAAGTAAGTAATAGTTAGTCATTAAGCTGAATATTGTCAAAATAATACGGAGAAATGAGTATATGTTGGCTACGTCACATCCGGTATTAGTCTATTTAAATATAAATTAGTCTTCTATCAAGTTATTTTGATCAATGATTTAATAAATCAGCTCGTCTAATAACTGATGATTATAAAGTGCTATCTTATTCTATTCTAATATCTGATGATTATCAAGGACTATTAAAATCAATTTATATAATTGACGTCAACTTTGTGAGACTTCTGGTATAAATGAATAATGTCCATCTGTATTTTTTTTAAATGCTAATAACTAACTTAAGAAATTTGTAATTTGTTATTCATTTTTTTAAGGAATTTATCGAAATCAAACAAAATAAGTTTATTATTATATAGCTGAGCAAAATACAACATTATTTTATGCATTGTTTATATTACCAATTTAACGTAGCTTCCGTTTTTGCGCTGAAATGGCGGCAAAATGTTATATAAGTTATTTTCAAGTTGCTCTTTGTGTTTCCACGCTCGCAATATTAATTCATATTTCAACATATGTAAGCATTTACATCAGCTTAATAACAAAATCACACTGAAAGTTATTTCTTTACAGGATAATAAAAGATACTCACTCAAGGTGTCCTTTGTAGATGTCGAAATCACTGAACATCAACTCGACAATCTGGTGTTCGGCGGCGAGGAACGTGTACAGAAGACAAATGTTTCGGGGATATGCCGAAGGATAGTCTGGACTACTAAACGTGCCGCGCTCCTTGCCGAAGGTTGAGGTAAATCTAATACACGAGCAACCTGCAAAAAGGAAAATATATGAAATACAAAATGGATTATATGTTATTTTTATGACATTTAAAGTTTAGAACGTAGATTTATTTTTGGTAATGTGCCCGCGATTTCGTCCGCTTTTTTATTTAATTGTTTTTTACACATTTCTAAAATAAAATTCTAAAATAAAAGTAATCTAAGCCGTTCCTTATTAAATTAGCTATCTACCAGTGAAAGTCTCGTCCAAATCGGTCCAGTCGTTTCAGAGATTAGTGAGTGCAAAGAGACAGACAGAAAAAATAGATGGCGCTGTCCATTTTTACATCATGTCTTTGAATTGACTCGGCCTTAATTATAGATTAAAATTTAGTACCAAATCTGAAAATAATGATGAATATATTTGGCCTTATTATAATATATACGACCTCCTTCAGCACTTCAATTTTATTCATATGATGGTGATGATTATGATTAGGTACTAAGATAATATGGCTGGCTGCCTTTAGGTTCAAACAGTACTGGTGTTTTTTTTTTGGCACACGGGTCTCCTGATGGTAAGAGACAACCGTAGCCTATAGACACCATAGATGTTGTAGGTGTGCCGATGCCCTGTGGTCGGGCTGTTAGACCTTATGTGCTAAGTCTACCGGCTACCCTACCCTCCAGATCGGAACAAGACAATGTCATTACGGCGGCAGGAATATGTGAGGCGGTGGATGCCTACCCGGGCGAGTTGCTGCACAGCACTCTACCTCCAGTGGTCATGTTAATGTGTCTTCCTCGTAGGAAGGCAGTTGGTACCGATTCTACACAGAGGACTATATTATTCATCGTTGGCGCTTGGTGAAACTTCCACATATTCATATTTTAAATTAGCATTTATTATTTTTACAGCATCATCAGGGCTAAAACCTAAGTTTTTGGTACCTTACAAACAGTTAAGTTACAAACGAAACCAGTTGGCTATTTAAAAACATATTTCAAATATCAGTTATGTGTGAAAAAGTATATTATGTGCTTATAGTTTAAGAAATGAAAAAAAGTATTAATTAACCAAGTTTCTTATTAATGAAATGGGTTATCAAATCAATAAAGCCATTATTCCTTGATGAAGTATTTTATGGATAAACACACTTTTATTTCTTTCATAAGTATTAATTGAACTATTAGTTCGACGGCCTCTATGATCGAAGGGTTACCGTACAAGATTATCGCGAGACCTAGATTTGATTTCCGACTAAAAAATAAACCATGTGATAATTTTTTTGACCTATAATGAATATGTATTTATTTACTCATTACTAGTTGTGCCCGTGACTTCGTCCGCGTTTTATTTAAATTATTTATTTTATACATTGCTAAAATAAAAGTAGTTCCTTATTACATTAGCTATAGGCCAGTGAAAGTCCCGTCAAAATCGGTCCAACCATTTTAGGGATTAGCAGGTACAAACAGATAGACAGACATACGAAAATTTTAAAAAAGTTGTTTTGGTATATGTACCTAGTAACCATACAAATGCATTTAGCAAAAAGCGGTTATTTTAATATTACATACAGATATTCCAAATTTATTTATTCGTATAGATTTAATTATTGCTTTTGTGAGCAAGCGTATTCTCGCTTGAGTTCGATTCCCAGGTAGGGGAACTTGTTATATATATATTTTTTGGATTTGTGCTCAATATGGCGACGGACTTGCCACCCGTCTTATAGCATTAGGGCTTCCGATAAGATGGGTAACCTCCGTCTACGCCTCTGGAAATACAGTCGATAAAATATTAATTTTCATTATACATATTCAACATTTTGTAATTAATAATATAATTAACTAATGTAATAAAGAATGGCTTAAGCTACTTATAGTTAGAATTTTATTTTAGACTAGCGACCCACCCTGGCTTTGCACGAGTATACTATACATGTAATACCTAAAAACCTTCCTCTTAAATCACTCTATCTATTAAAGAAAACCACATCAAAATCTGTTGCGTAGTTTTAAAGGTTTAAGCATACATTGGGGTATAGGGACAGAGAAAGCGACTTTGTTTGAAAGACATACCTACCTATAAAAAATAAAACTAAAGTGGGGTAATTTTAAAAATCATGATAAGGTTATTCAATTATTTATATAAACGTCATTCAATATTAGATAATAACCCAACCGTGATATTAATATTAATTAATATCAATCATCTCGCGAACGGGTAATTGAAATTGATGAACCACTGAAGTTTTTGCATTATTTTCATGTTGCCGAAGCAAACTTTATATTTATTTATGTAGACATTTTAATTGATTACTATCTGGGTGACCGAGTTTTGCTCGAATATTTGTAACTTACCGCGACGGAATAGCGTTTAACGCCATCTTGTGTCAGATCTAAATAATACGAATAAATGCATTTCTTCATCAGAATGACACTAATATAGGTACCTAGTATAACAATTCCCATCGAAAAAAAAATAAAGGCAGAGGACTTGCGTAAGAAGGGTTTCATAACATTATTTACAAAAACGTCAAAAAAATAAGTTCGTAGTATTAGAGCATCCTTTATATAATTAGTTTATTCTGTTTTACGTATTTGTTTTTATAGTGGCAATATAAATACATCATCTGTTAAAATTTCAATTTTGTAGCTATTACATACATATTATATGTTTTCATGCCAGATCCATTGCTAGACAGAGGGCATCAAGTACCAAATGTCACGATCCCTACATAGCTGCCTAGCTTCCTCCACATTCATTCCATTCACTCTATTACCAGCAATCACTCACCTTTCTATGTCTGCAGTATACTGTCTCTTTTATATATCATTATTTTGGTTTTCATCGCATTCAAATGTAAGCTCCTTTCTTAAGGGTGCGCTACGATTTCGACGCTAATCGGTTTTAGGTATTTTATACAATCTGTGTATGTGTGCATCAGCGGCACACCATCTAGCGGCATTTTGCGTGTGATCAGCTTAGGACCCCTACCATGGTAACATAATGCATTACCATAACACTACGCCGATACGCATTGCGATCGAGAACTGCAGCTACTGTTGTTAAGGTTAGGTGTTACTAATAAAATAAAACAATTACAACGATTTCAAACGTTTTAAATGATTTATTTCACATTTAAAAAATCTTAAGTCATAAAAAATTTACAAAACAGTAAT
>DVZL01005196.1:0-12254 GCA_018236625.1 Lasaia peninsularis
AAAGGTCCTGGCTGAATGTTATATGACCGCCTTATCGAAAACATTGGTTTTTACGACATTGTTTACTAAGACATACCGCATTAAGCGACCAAATTTGGTCGAACAATTATATCTGTAGAACGACCGGCTCAGCTGTACTGTAAACAATTTGAATAGGTAACTGTATCCACATCTGGCACAGTATAATAGTCAATGGCTATTATCGTAAAAGTAAGCAAAGTTTAGGGTCTTTTGTAATTCTTAGAAACAAAGCACATGCATGCCGTAGCCTCAAATCCCGCTTCGTCATATCTCTTAAGTCAGTTTGTTACTTATCTTTACACAAGACGCACCAAAACATATTGTTGAGTTAACTGTGACAATTGTAACATGTCGCAAAAAGAAAAAATATATATATCGAAGAAAAATCGCGTATTATTTCAAGAAAGGAATTCCAAACAAAGACCTGGCAAAAGAATATGGTGTATCACACTCAATAATTCAACCATTTAGAAAGAAAGGGTGAAAATTCAAATCCTTTATGACAAGAATTTTTTGAAAATGAAACGAGCCAGAACAACGCGGCATACGAAAATTGAGGAAGCTTTGTTAAAGTGGTTTAAATATCAAGGGACAAATAATGTGCCAATAAATGGATCAATTCTTCAACAAGAAGCAAACGATTTTGCTCAACGTTTTGGAGAAGATTTTGCTTGCTCGTCTAGTTGGATTCAACGTTTCCGGGCTCGACATGGCATTGTCGGCGGGAAAATTAGTCCAGGCTAATATTAAAAGATAAGTTTAAAATTAATTCATTTAAATACTTTTTTTAGATATAATAATTCTCAACGTCATCAAAAAATATAACCTACCTCCACAGACCACATACCCCCTGCCTCGGTTATTCTAGTTTACAATTTTATACCATATACCATAATTGACTTATTACACAAAAAAGATTAAATAGTTTGAGTACATACAAATATATTATTAATTTCTTTAATCAATCATTTTGTCATTAAAATAATCTTTTACTGAATAATAACATTTGTCACTTAAGTAGTCATAAAGTACTTTTTTAAATTTGGTTTGTGGAAGCCTTTTTAACTTTTCTGGTCATTTATTATATATCTTAATTAACATTTGGCTACAATTTTTATTGAAAAATGCGGATTTAGATGCAGGCAAAAACAATTTATTTGAGTATCGACGGTTGAAACTATAAACTTCTTTATAGTTCATATATATAAATAGAAAAATCGAATCTATCTATAATATTGGAGTTGCCCGCTCTGTATTTCTAGTCGCTCACTTAGTAATATAGTCGCTCAGATAGAATAATAATATCTGACATGGATAAATCACAGCCCACTTTTTGTATGATCGTTTAGTTAATTTTTTGTTTACTCTAATTCGTACCGCTCAAGTTATTAAAACAGTATGTCATCGTCAGTCGCTGAGTTTTTTTTTATTCGATCGTTTTATAATTCCCCTTATTAAAATAGCGAGAGTAACCCGAATGTAATAGTGCCGGCGTCGTTTTCCTTTTCAAAATTTAACCATTCATCTAACGTACGCGCAACAAATACAAACAATTTTCGCTTACGGAATGAAATATTAATATAATGTCCTTTGTTTCAATGACACGGAAGGCATTATTAGTTTAGAAATTGCATTATTGAAAACTTAAGTATTTGCAAGCGATGTGTAACCATCAAAAAACGCAGTGCTGTTTTTTTCTTCCTATTTTATAAAAATCAATTAAAAATGTTTCATAGCCTTCTCATCCATCCCTATATTTTATTAATTTAATTATTTTTTATTGGGGAAAAATAATAGAGCTATTGCTTATTTGTTTATAAAAAATGAAAAAAGCTTTTTAATTTTTTATTGTGTTTCAATACACGTAACTAATATTCACATGTTATACATTTTTTACATTAACATTAACTTTATTATGTTTTGTACTACAACATATTTGTTTTAATACCACTTGTGGACATTTTTAAATTATTTTACATTTAACAAAGAAGCAGCATCAGTTAGAATAAATGTTTAAAAAAAGTTCAAAATTGTTGAAACTGCGTTTTATTAATAACGTAAGAAGAACGTTATTGTTACGCTTTCGGTAAAAGGATTGAGGTTCTACAAATCGGAACACAGCAAAGCCAAACAATAACGGAATTATCGTAGAAATGGATTGGGCAGCAATACAAATCCGGGTGAGCCGTTGCAGGATTGAAAAAGGAGTCAATACTAAGTAGAGTTGATTCCTTTTTTCAATTGTATAGAAAGCTGAATTGCTAGATCATTCTACCATGTTAATGTCATCTTAATATTTCTAAGCCAGTAAAAATCATAATTTGCTATTATAGACGAATGTTTCGTAGTTATTTATAAGGTTGTGTATTGTCAGTGTTTGTATGCCTCAGCGTGTTCTGGTGTCTGTTTCTGATTATTTAAATCCTGTAAGTTAAATTTGCGTCAAATAACTACGTCAGCTGAGTTCGGCAGAAGAATTGCGTCATTGAACTAACTTGTCAAAGGAAAACGAATTTGCGAAATATTTGTATTTAGAAGTTATACGGTGTTCAAATATTGTATCAAGCGCATACGATATACCTTTACATAAACTTTTTAAATAACGGCTGCTATTCGCAGTTACACCTGGGCTCTTAAGTTAAGCAAAAAATATCCTATATTTTAAGTTAGGG
The DNA here is from genome assembly GCA_018236625.1 of Lasaia peninsularis. Classification (NCBI taxonomy): domain Eukaryota; kingdom Metazoa; phylum Arthropoda; class Insecta; order Lepidoptera; family Riodinidae; genus Lasaia; species Lasaia peninsularis. The sequence goes on from DVZL01005196.1 coordinate 2,694, forward strand.
CTAATTTAGATGGTAAGTTTAGTTTTTTGAGTGTTTCATTTTGATCAAACTGTAGCTACGAGTAGTAAAATTTAAATAGTGGTATCTATATATACAAGGTTATCGCAAGGGTAATTGGACCGGATCCTTTTGACCCTAGTATTGTGTATCCGAAAGTGGACCAGTTTTGAGATAAATGTTTTTTTTCTTTTTTTTAAGAAAATCTAGTTTTCCTCCTTAAAAATTCGATTATAAAAAAGTAATGTTCCGATTTTAATTTTAATCACAGTTTTAGAAAGGCTACTTTCTATTTGTTAATTATTAAGAATAAAATCATATTAAGTTGTATTCAAACGGAAGGTACAGGCTGTATTTTAGAAAAAATATTTTTTGTTTTTGAAAAATTGTTTTCAAAATGTATTTTTTTAAAAAAATGCCAATGAATTTAGACTGCATGTTATTTAAAAAACATCTGCAATTCTCTAGCTATCTAACGAGGAAAAAAAATTGTATTCGATTACTAATTCGTTAAAATATTGCAATCATAAATGACTCAGGTAGAGAAATTCCGAGACACGGATTTGGTCATCAAGGTCAGTTTTTTTCAAAAGGTCACAATTTCTTAAATACGTAACATAGATTTTCTTTTGTATTTTTCTGATAACTATTATGACGTGGCCTATCACCTGGTACCGGCTTGACGTCGCGTCCCGGGACACCCTGTGTATTAACTGTTTATTATCTGTCATCTCATTGTACAGACTAATAGTCATGAACCAGACCAAAAATGATGATGTTAATGATATAGGTATGATGTTATTTATTTGTAAAGAAGTGTATAACAGTTAAAATGTAAATAACATAACTGTTATTCCAATAACGTCGAACGAGTTTGATACAAATCGAAATGTTTTTAGCTAATCCGTTTCGTGAGTGTTAAATATTTGTAACGGACTGGATTCGTTGGAGTACCGGCAAAATAGATAATTCTTTTTACTTTTATTTGCACGACGTCGGGAAAAAAATTACATTACGCTCACGAAAACGATTAAAAGAATTGAAGCTGAGCAAAAAACTTATTTGTGTATTATTTTTACTCAGTGGTTTTCCTTTACCAGAAGATTAGAGTTTTAAGAGAATTTAGTTACGTTGTACTAGCGTTTCCTCTAGTCTTCACACGCGTTTAATTTTTTCTCTAACTTCTTTATCATTTAAATAATAGGTAGTGTATGTGGTCCAATACTTTCATAATATTAAAATGTACATCAGGCTAAATATAAATATCACATCTGCGGTAAAGAGTAATGGCTCTCCAACTTTGACGCACGAGGTCTTGAGAGCGATCCCCGGGAAGGCTATCTAGTCTATGAGCTTATACATTTGCCCGGGATTTTCCACCTGTGACATCCTGAGAACTAATACCGTCTGCTAACTATGGGTGCATAAGTATATACCTCTGTCTAGTTCTTCGGGGATATGGGTGTGATAGTATGTATCTATAATATATGCAACATACAACAAATAATAATTTGTCATGGCAGCAAAAATAAGTAAGACGTTTCCTGACACCAAACTCTTACCACCACCGAGTCAAGTGTGTCAGTAACTAATAAACCAATCCTCGACTTCCACACACGAACTTGTTACTTTTAATAGTGAGCCTACTTTATGCAAAACAGCCCAGACAGAATGGCAACTATCCATAATTTGTTATTGAGTTTAGACTTGATAACGATCTCTCGTATCACTAACAATCCATTGATTGTATCCTCCGTACGATAATTGGCTCCGCAGATTAATCCGCCGGTCCTTGTCCACGACCATAATCCAGCGGTGTTGCAGCCGTGCCTGTTACAAAATTCGGGAGCGACGCAGTAATTGGATTGAGTTTAATCCATCCATACGTGACGAAGATTTTTCACAATCGCTTGGTATCTCGATTTAAAACGCGGCAGCTGTTCACACCACCAGGGGTTTTAATCTCGAAACTCATACAGGATCGTATTGGACCCTTTTTTATAATCTTATGTTTCGATATCGGAAATAATGCGAATGTTTATATTTAAAAAGAAAGTATCGCTACGCCCATATCCCCGAAAGGATATGCAAAAGACTTACATATGCACCCATGATTAGCCTCCCATTGTGTAACAGGAGCCAATACAGACGCCACATCGGGCACAAATGAAATCTCAAAATGTTTGTTTTTATTGTTTAATAATCATCAACAGATCACCTCTGAATGAAGAGACCCATAGTGAGCTTTTATTCTGCGATTGTTTTTTATGGTAAGGCATAGGAGCAAGATACACACTAAATAGTAGAGAACCCAAAGGTACTACAGCTGACATTCACTCGTACTATATGGGCGAGCAATAACGTTAGGAATTAGTTATTACTTTTTCACAGAAAGTTGTCGTTATGATGATTTAAAGAACTTTACCGTACGTGTTAGTGGTCTTCTAACTTTCAATTCAGCTTATTACATAAATCGTTCTGTTACGCGTTATACTACACCTATATTTTTGATATTAAGTTTTTTCGTCTTTAATTCGAAAGCTGACTCATGGCAAATCAACACGAAAAGTTTAAAATAATTGACATTTCACAAGAAGTGTCAAATTACAACTTTGACTGCTTCCCGTTATAGTTTAATCAAATTAAATCAAATATCTTTACATCTCTCATGTTCGGTAAGTAACTCCTTATTACCCCCAAATGGGGCTTGTAAGTGACCCATTACCGCTCTAGGGTAATAATGTAGTTAGAAAAGCTCTAGGGCGGTAAGTGATTTAACAAAAAGAACAAATCACTCTTTTAAAAATTCGTGATCAAAGAGGTTGCATTCAGCCTCGTCTTCGGATGAGTACAATAGTCATCAATTTTAAATATCGAACGGCATATGTACATAGCTCAATTTCGTTCTTGAAAAAAAAAGTTCTTTACATGCTTCGTTCTTTTTAATGAGAAAAGGCGGGAATATAAAACTTTTACTTTAAATGTTGTTTGTTATTGGTTTTTTTATGATTACGTTGTAATTAGGAAAAAAAATTTAGTTCTTCAAGTGATGAAAATGGAATGGCCCTCGCTGCGCTCTTGCGCCTAAATGTCTCGGGCTGTAATTGATGCCTTACAGCCCTTGGCCACTAATCTACTATTATTGCAATACATGTCATGTAAAATAATGGTTCAGACACATTTATACCCCTGTAGCAAAATTGAGAGCGGCCCGACACATGACTAAATATCCCTACAGACTGTAAACTTTCCAACAACGTGTAAAACTTGTACCTATTGTTGACACCTGTCGTTTAAACATAGTAGTTGCATAATAAAATGTGTATTAGGCATATTTAATTACTATTAGACATTATTATATATGTATTAAATATTAATCACAATTCACAACTATACTACGAGTATATTTTAATTCAAATAAAAACACTCGAGAACTTCCTAAATGTTATCGAATACGCGCGATCTCGACCAAGCATTCGTAGCACTCCTGTCGTTCGTACCGCAATTGAGCCGGCGCAAACCAGTTTTTACCCCGGCGGCGTGTCGGTGAACCTATCGGTGAGAGCTCACGCGCACATCGCTGCGCTATGTGTGCGTGTACCTACAGCGTACCGCTTGTATGAAGCTTCTACTCTAGGGATACTTGGGCCCGATTCATTTTATTTATTATTCATCACAAAATAAGGTTTTATCAGTCAGGTACTCATCAAGACTATAATAAGACTTCTCAATCAATATATTGTTTTTTTTTCTGTTGGCAATTTATTATATATTATGACAGCCATTACGTGGGGTCCGAAGCTATGAATTTTTAAATTGCAACATGGTATCTCTAAATCTTATTTATATTTATATCTACTCTTGTATCGTCGTGGATTGTCAGCTTGTATTTTTAATAAATAGGGATATTTTCTGATAAATTTACATGTTTCAAGTATATATGTGTTGACACTAATATATGATATTAGTGTCAACATTTTTAAGTTTTTAAAGTGTGGTTTGCAACTATTTATTTCTTTTGTATTTGTCAATATTGTTATACATTTTTTTGTGATATAAATATTTCTTGAGCTTCTTTCCCCATAGCAATATGCCGTATGAAATAATGCCGTTTGAAATAGAAACGAAAATACCGCTCATGTACACACTATACAGGAACGAAATATAACTAAGTATATACTCGTAGATGTTGTCTTCACTTGAGTATTTCATTACTTACACAAAATATAATATAACGCGCGTTACTGTAAATCACTGAAAATTCGAAAGGGACGGCTCTTAATTAAAAGATTTTATTTAACTTGAAATGTATGTATGTAAGTATTTATGTTCAGATGGAATCTTACAACTCAATTTTGAAGTAGATATTTTCAAAATTTGTATGACAATGCACGATAAGGTACGTCAACCTAAATCCAATATGGCGGACCAACCAAGATGGCGGAATCTAATAGTTATTTTTAAAGCACTACTACAATATAGGTATCATATGAAAGCTCGTTAAGAGCTACTCGAAAAATAAAAGCTTTTTCTAAAAAGTTTTTTTACTTTTAATTTATTGAAATAAACCTTTACTTTCATCGAATAAACTAGAGTCAAATATACTTTAAATTTTCAAGTTGATTGAATAACCAGATTGTGTTGAAATGTTAATACAGAATGTTAAAATTCGGGCTAAATTGGATCATTCTAATTGGAGTAGAATTCAAAGAAGGGACACAAACATGAAAGACCAATTCAATTATTCTCCACTCGATTTGGAGTGCGACGAAAAAGGTTCTATATAATGCCGCCTATACTTGAATCACAAATCCCGTCCAATGAAGATACAATAGTATGCAGCTATATATCTTATTTAGGTGTTTCCTCTATGACCGTCAGGTAAATTAAGGTTTTTTTTTTTCGAAATAGTAAATATCTTGACTAATTACACCAGTTAATCTATCTTTAAAGTACGTAAAATTTCATGTAATATGACTGTTAGGTAATGATATAAATACATATAATGCCCGTCATGAGAAGCTGTAAATTAGGTAAACAAACATTCAGGAGTTGACAACATTTTGTCCAAAGGAAAAAGTAATTATTTAATATTTAGTAACGTATTAGCAAAGGAATTGCGGCAAGCATCCGAAAACGAATCGAAATAGAAATAATAATTATATTATTATTATTCGTCTTCTACTGGGTCTATTATTAGTAAATACATAACAACAAAAACGATACAATATAAGGTAAAAATTAACAAAACTAACAATAATAACAAAGTGATAACGAAAAATAATAACATTAACAATAACAACCAAATCCGCGATTTTAATAAAGCAATAAAACATACTCGAGCGTATTCGAAACTCGAAAGTCGCGTTTATTTCAAAATAGCGAACCAAAGGTTTACATTCCCGGCGATCGGCGCGTCCCCGTACCAAGAAAACAAACGATAGTCGCTAAATATAATCCGACAAATTTAAATAGATTGTATAACCCTTCTATATTTTTATTTCAATTGAATATGGTCAGTTTATTAGTGTCGCAATAAAAATATTTTCTTGGTAAAAGAAGTTTGTTTACATAATTTGTAGCTTCTCATGACGGGCACTTTAGATAGTTGTACTTACATAATATATAAATAGCAAAATAAATTTAATAATCTCTCCAGACACAGAAACACAAAGGATTAATGTGTCTAGAAATACTAAGGACTTCCCAAAAATACATATCCCAGGAACCGCACCTAATATTTTTTTATGTTCGGTATCGTGAAGCGCATACAATAAACATTCGACCAAAAATACAGTTTAATATGCAAGATTTTTATTTTCAGTAACCTATTTATTTAATGTATTTATATGGGCCATTTCACGGAAGATGGGAAAACGAGATATTTTTTTAAATTGATCTGATCATAACCAATTTATGCTTAATGAAATGTATAATAGTTAAATTTACATGTTCTTTAAAAATTATTTCGAATAAAACGTGAAAAAGTTGTTTTTTTTTTTACTATCGCAAGTTGTTGTACTGTTAACAAGCGGTATGATTATTTCGCATTATATTAGCGATGCTGTTTTCGACAACGTAATTAGGAGATTGTCAGAGAGAGCATCGGAATGTAAAAAAAAACATTTTATTTTAACATAAAAATACTTTAAGAAAAGGTAAAAAAATATTATAAAACTCATAAACACCAAGAGCATGTAGTGTGTCCCACCAGTCACACGAAAACATACGAAAGTTGAATTTCTGACCTCAAAATTTGATGTACTAAATATGTAGCTTTTTGGAAAGTAAGAATTGGCTTATCGTTGAACATTGAAGCATATTTTTCTGGGGCAAGGTGTTAAATGGTGGCGAAGAGGTGGTTTTCATTTTTTTACATTCATGCATATATAAATATCTTCACGCTATGTCCCTCGCAGGTAGGCAGAGAGTATCGAGTGTCAAGTTTGACGATTCCTGCATATTTAGCTTTTTCCACTTTCATTAATTTCAATACGCCTCTCTCATACAAACACACCAGTTTCGGAGACTTTGACACCATTCTCGGATAATACGCGAGCTATTTTATCGTGGCATGTCAACCTAGGTCTCTCCGGATACCTCATCTATCCACTTTCGCATTATATTGGTTTTGACCATATTTCATTATTTCTACATGATCGAACAAACGGAACCTTTCTTATTTTTACAACGACACTTTAAATTCGCGAGCTCTACTCTACAAATATTGCGGAGCGAACCTATTTAAACCGCATTATACCTTCATATTGGGATAAGCACTGAGTTGTGAAAAGCGAGTCGAGCTCTATAGTTCAGCATTTGAAACTTAAATAATCTGATGTATACTCCTCTAACGATGAATGTGACTAAAACGTTCGTAATATTAAAACGATATCCCCCTAGTTGTAAGCCAGCAGCTATCACAATAAATGAAATCCGCAAGTTTAGTGACATCAAAAACGGAGAGTTCGTTCTTGTTAAATTGGAGGTAAAAGGCTAAAAAATACAAATTATAAATAGTGGTCGGTCAAGCGATAGATAAAATAGAACAAACGATCCAAGTCACATATTTGAAAATTTCCGCAAAAGACTTCACCCTTGATTTATAGAAATGGCTATAAATCAAGTGATGCAAATTCTTCATAAGCTATTAACGAAGATGTGTGGGAATCGAATTTAATATCAGTTTTTACAGTCAATCGATTACAAATGTGTGACAATAATGTTTAATTTTTTAATTTAAGAAAATTACTGAAAAAAATTTGTGTGGATTTTTTAAAGATTTTAATTAAAAACAATTATTCGTTATTACTATTATCTTAATAATAATTAAATAATTCGAAATATGTTATAAAAAAAAATATAGCCGATTTCGTACTCGTCTCACCAGTCACAAAACGATGTCCCATCAGACACAATTTCATTGGTCTATATTTTCTTGTAGAAATTCAGTTTGCTGCTAATTTTTAATTAATGTAGTAGTGTATTTAATAATTTTATAGCATATTCAAAGAGATCACGCTATGTATATAGTATTTGGACAAAAATCTTGGTTGACGTTGCAGAAGGCGGAGGTGAGGTATTTTTACTGTCCCACCAGTCACATTTCTTTTACTGCAAAAAAATCATACAAATATGTACATAATGTATACTTTTCGGTATTAGTTCCATGAGTTGGTTCATAATATTTTCAAAATATGTATTTAATCGTTTATATTAGATCAAAATAGAAAGTTGCAAGTTTAAACATTAGGAATTTTGGGGTAAACTGTCCCACCAGTTACTATGGAATGCCCCATATGTTAATGTTGTTATGTTTTTATCTGTAATTGGTACGGCTTTAAAAATAGGTTGTAACGTCCAATTTAACATGGTAAAATAAAATTAGCTGCATCAGCTGTAAATTTTATGATAGACATTGGTTTCACAATAATTACAAAAAAAAAGAAAAAATAGCCAAATTAGACCAGATTATACCAGACCAGATCATGTAAGCAAAAATACTTAAATATAAAATTATGTTTGGTTGAAAGTAATGTGTTACGTATTGTTAGTTTGGATATATTGTTAATAGAGCTACATAATTTATTAATAAATTAAAAAATATTTTAATTAATATTTACCTGTACAATATAGCTTACAAGGATTTTGCGTAACTTCTTTAATTCTGCATAAAAACACTTCAGAATATTTATATTCCTGCCATACCTCATGAATTTGGCAAAGGATTTGATTTTGCCTCGTACGGTATTTACTTGGGCACAATTTTCCGGCGGCCGCAAGGACACCACACCTTCCTTTTATGCTGGTCGCATAATTAAAAGTAAACTTTTGGTTGTAAATTCTAACATTGTCTCCCGGTTTCGGTTGTACAAGGTTAGTAATTCGTAACATTAGGCAATTAGATACGGTAGTATGAAATTGTTATGTATGTAGTGTCCACTTGCTTCACAATATATGACTTTGTTTACAACGTCCGTTGTTTCTGTCGTGTAGGGTGTGCTTACAAACTGAGCGGAACAGGTAGCGGATGCGGCGAAATTGATAAGATTTTATTTTATGTATATAAAAGAAAGTCGGGGTTTGTTACGACACTTATAACTCGAGATCTGCAGAACCAATATTCATAGTTTTTGATTCGTTGGATTTGTCTCCGCCCCGAATAGCAGAATACATATTAAAAACAATGAAAACTGAATGAATAAATAGTTATGAAAAATGAATTATTTTCAATAAATGTTTTAGTAGTAAATGTCAAACATTTGTTGTACATTCTGTCAAATACTGTATTTTTTAATAAATTCAAAAGATTTAAAAGTGCATTAAGCAGATACATAGAAGTTCCTCAAATATTTATGCGCCCGTACAGAAATAATGACAAATATTTAACATTTAAACCTGCGTTCAGAAATTTACTTTGTGTAAATTAAAGTTTCAGTTTCCGAAAACAATTTCTAGATTTATTATATAAGGTAACGAAAAATTATGTTTGTAGTTTTTATTAATATTTTTGAAAGGAATTATTCATCATAATAAAACACTATTTACATATCTCCATCCATATTAATATTTATTTTGTATCATTGTATCTATCCTATATTTGTGTATATCCATCAGCGGCACCGCTCACGTAACCGCTTCCGTTTTTTTCATGTGTCTAGTCAATTATGCGACCGGAACATGTTTAGTCCTTGCATTGTATTTGTAAAATGACTCGACACGTATAAGTGTTGGTAATCAGCAACGATATTGTGTTATTCACGCCCTTCACGCGTTTTACTTATGCGCGAGCAATTAATGATGCAGTTTCACATTATGAATAAAATACCCAATTTTCTACACTATGAGTCGCAGATGAACATAGAATTGTTAAATGGTTGGAGACGTTCTTACTAGTATCACAAATGTATATATGTGAACGTACATATGTTCCATTTTTATCTCAAAAAGACTGAACCGGTTTTAATAAGTTTTAGCGTAGAAACAGATTTTTTTTTTTTTTTTATGGTACTGGAAGGCAAACAAGCAGACGGATTTCCTGATGGTAAGAAATACACGTCGCCT
>DVZL01005197.1:0-12254 GCA_018236625.1 Lasaia peninsularis
TAAAATTGCTACGGGATTATAGCCCACGCGGACACAGACCGGGTAACAGCTAGTATTAGCAAAATAAATTGAACTAAATATGTGTGACACGGCTAGCGTATCGGTCAACAATCCAGCGGTTAATAAGTGAGACTACCAAGTGACGGCTTAACGGATATGCCCCCTGAGATATACAATCGACATCGAACATAACTAACTTGTGAAGTTGCATAGGTTAAATTACAAACAGAACCACCAGTATATTGTCCAAATAGGCATCTGTCGGCTTACTAATTTTAGCAATGATAATTACAGTATATGGTATTGTTACATCATGGTAGTAAGGTTAGAGGACCCACCTAATATAATTAAATATTTTTCTGCATTGTCAATTCTAGTAAAATAAATAACGCGAGATATCTTACATATTAGTCATAGTTTGGCAAACTTGGCAAACTTAATATCCTTATTAATCCTAATGCGTGTCCCTACATCTTAGCATCAAGAAATCCCTTTCTCAGTATAAAAGCTACGGCTCTGCTTTTACCGCGAACGTAATATGGCGTTTAACAATAAAATGTGTGTTACAATAGGTATACTAACAAAGTCGCTCCAACATCTGCCTCGAGTATCCCAGCCTCTTCCAAAGTCTCGGCCTCGACCTTTTCCTCGTTATCACCAGACATTTTTAAAGGGTATTGTATATCTTATTTAAGAATGACACTATCATTCGTTTCAATATTTTATTCTGTATTGAAAGTTAGCTAATTTGGATAAAATTAAAATAATATATAAACAAATTTTCGATTTTTCAAGGAAAACTTTGCCTTATGTAATTAAAACTTTTTGATCAAAGATAGTGATTGTGTTCCCTTTTATTTTGCTTAACTCATATTACGTAATTTTTTGTTGAAACGTAGGACATTTTCTGTTTTTTTTTTATCCAGTATAATATACTTTTTGGTAATAGGTACAAATTATTGCCGAATTATTGGACAAGTTTAGTTGTTTTTCAATTTTCATACAAGTAATGACTAGCTAATTTGGAGAACTTCATATCATAAGTACCTACAGCAAATTTTGTGAAATTAACAAAGTCAAAACAAGCCGGCCTTATGAGACTGAGTTAGCTTTCACTATGAGAATGAGATATAGATAATAATATATTTAATTAAATTAAAGTCTATCTTTAGATTAATTGTAAAAACGTTACTAAGCATACAAAGAGATAAATAATAAATTTTGTGAAGCATGTATTTACCAAACCTAATATAATATAAGTAGTTGTACCATTCTTTATTTTATGTTATAATACTTCATATTTTTATCAAGTGCTGACAATGTAAAGTATCAAATATACACTAAAATAATTTATTCCCTCAATATCCTTTTGAAATAAGGAAGGAAGAGAGGAGAAAGTATTTTATTTATGTAGTAGATTGAATCAAAAATTAGTAAAGATTTAAATATTTTAATTGAATATTAAAATATTGAAATAAAGGTAAATAAATATTATTATTATGGAGGGTATAGGTACCTATACCCTCCATAATAATTATTATAGAACCCCACAGAGCAACAGAATCACCACCTCGCGCCCAGGCCGCGAGGTGGTGATTCTGATGCTCTGTGTAGAACCCAGAACGCCTCATAAAATAACAATTTTGTATCTGTTACATCACGTGAATGTCATTGTCATCAGTAATTGTCATTGCAAGTTTGATTTTTATTTTCTAAATTTATCTGTGGCGTGAGGGTGAGTGAACTGCTTCACTGTTATTTATTGCATTTGTCTCTAATATTACATTAATTAGCCGTTTTACGGGATCAGTGAGTGCAATAATAAAACATTACAAATAGTATCAGTCAAACCGATGTGAGTAATACTAAAGGTGTGGCGCGTCGTACTGGGGCGTTGTTTCGTAGTTAACAGTGACGTTTGGTGTTACGAAAAAATATTTCTTTTATCTCGACGAAAGATGACCGAATACAAGTTAGTGGTTGTAGGGGCTGGTGGTGTAGGAAAATCTGCATTGACTATACAGTTAATACAAAATCATTTCGTGGACGAGTATGATCCTACTATAGAAGATTCGTACAGAAAACAAGTTGTGATAGACGGAGAGACATGTCTGCTAGACATTTTAGATACGGCTGGTCAGGAAGAATACTCAGCAATGAGAGATCAATATATGCGAACGGGAGAAGGATTTTTGCTTGTTTTTGCTGTAAACAGTGCGAAGAGTTTTGAGGATATAGGATCTTATAGAGAACAAATAAAACGAGTAAAGGACGCGGAAGAAGTACCTATGGTATTAGTTGGTAACAAATGTGACTTGCAAGCGTGGGCTGTAGATATGACACAGGCCAGAGAGGTATGTTTACTATTTGTCTGTTATTTGTTTTAATTCCTCTCTTGTGAATATAAAGTCAGTCAAAGCTATATATGACAGAAAAACATAAATAAACAATTTTGGTTTCATAAATGACCACAGACACACACACACAGCAGGACCTCCAGCATAACCAGCATAGGTTATATAGGTCATTACATATAAGACCACAAGTGATAGAATACTGTGCAGCAACATGCATTGTTAGGGATGTACTGCCTTTATAATGACATTGTTGTGTTCCTGTCTGAATGGTAGGGTAGCCGGTAAACTTGATTGGCCTAACAGCCAGGACATATGATATTGATGCACCTGCATTATCAGCTATGGTGGTTACAGGTCACAATTATCTCTTACTATCAATAGCTGTGTGCTTGTTTGCTGTTGTATCTCAAAAAAAAATATGGCATCATTTTCAATCGTGAGAAAATTGGAAGTCCAGCAAATTCGGTTCAGACTTTTCTGGAGTTCGGACTTATATTTGTTTTTCGTTAATAAATTGAAATCCTTTGTTTTTTCATTATTCAATCATTCAATTCAATCTTAACAATTTTAAAAATAAAATTTTATACTGGAAAAACTATAGTTTATTGATTGACATATTCTACAGTACATTTCCACCCACTATAATCCCTAACACATACACAGCCATAATTCCTATAAAAAGACCACCTGATTTTATTGAAAAAAATATAGCCTTTGTTGGTTACCTGTAGACAAATATGTATTTACATTTTTTTTTAATTTTCATATATTCTAACATTGTAAGTAACACACAATAACAAATATTAGTATCCACTATTTGAGATTTGAAAAAATATATAATTAATTAATATTTATGTTAATCTTAAAGTTCATTTTATTTAATAGTACTTTATATATTATTTTTGTATTATTTTATATTAATTATTATATACTTTACTATATTTTATTATTTACCTATAACTATGCGTTTTCTTTTCCAAGTTGATGTTAAAAATTAATTTTATAGTTTTACTTAGCACCCAATTTCTTTACTATGTTAAAATATAAAATAAATAATCAATAAAATGTGATATAAATTTCATTACAGTACTTTTATAATCAAGTAGTATTATTGGGTTTGATTGTCTAGTATTTAAATATAAATAATAAATATAAATATTACAGGACAAATTAAACAAATTGATCTAACCCCAAAGTAAGCAAATGATATGCTTGTGTTATGGGTGTCAAACAACGATACTAATACATATACATACTTAAATAGATACCAGGACAAATTTAATAAATCGAATCGAACCCGAGCCTCGCGGTTAGTCAATGCGGTTAGGTACGCTAGCCACTCGGCCAACGAGGCGGTCAAACAAAGAAATTAAATAATCAAAAGAAAGAAAATAAACAAATAAATAAACCACTCGGTGGTTTTGTCAACAATAATTTTCTATTGTTGACAAAACCACCGAGTGCTAAAAACAAAGTAATTAGTTTATTTTAAGTACTGAAATCGAAATAGTTTACTACACATCATTTTTCCTGTTTGAGTAAGGCTACTATGTATATTATTTGAAGTAGAAATTATTTTTTTATTCATTCTTTCGTTACAGGCAAAATAGTTCCAATTTGGTATGAGGCACCAAAATAGAAAATATTATTGATGATTTTATTAAAATAGCACATATATTAGCAATAATAGTTAATGACAATTCATTTCTTTTTAAAAATAGGCTTGCATCTAAGTTACATAATTATATTTTATAACATCTACATTCATTCATAAACCTCCAACACCTATGGTTGTCCAACATAATTTTCACGCCAGGTCCCTATTTTTCATACCCCTGAGTGTGGCCAGTACGAAGTTTGCCCGAACAGCCTCAGTGCAAAAAAATATGTCACTCGCAATAAACTACTTATTGAAAATTAGTTATTTTGTTGATATAACTATAAAGAAAAACTGTTGTAAATTATTTCAATGTACAATTACTATATTTTATATCTACGTGTAGTGTAAGACAAGTAGGTAGTGCAATAAAATTTAAGTGTCTGTGTGTAATATTAGAATAAACATTTTTAATAAAAGCAATCAAATCTAATATAATCCAAAATAATATTTTTTAGATTTTTTGTCTGCCTGTCTGTTTGTTCCCTCTAATCTCTGAACTGTCACTGGTAGACAGGTGATTTTTTAAGTAAATTAAAACACTTACGAAGTCGCAGGCACAGCTAGTATATAATAAATACAACCACAAGGTATATTCCAAAAAAGGTAGATATACACCCACAATTGGCTGGCAATATTAGGTCACATGATGTGACTGGTTACAAATCTGCAACAAAATAGAGATGAGCCCTCTGAATACTATGTTTTACAAATTAACATAGCAAATAATGGCAAGCCAAAGACACAGAAATTTACAACAAATGTCTTTATTAGATATACCAAAAATTAACACTCTTTATTGAAATAATGACACTCTTTTGCTCTTTTATCAATATTTTTTTCTCAACTCCATACTTACCTAAATTACAGTAAAGAATTTAAATAAGAAATGGAAATAATGAATTTACACAAGTATTACATAACTGTTTTAAAAATAAATAAATTATAAATTTCAATAACTACTACAGAATTTATAATATAAATAAATCTCTTTGAATGCCTTATATTTGTAAAGTTGACTATGGGTTGATATTATGTTCTTTATCTCCCCTGTTTCAAATATTTCTTCTATAACTAATAATGTAAATGTATATACTATTAATGTAAAGTAAAAGTACTATGAATTAGTTATTGGGTTATTTCCTAATTAAAAATGCACACACAATTAGCCACCAATCGTAGATCTCATGTGACAGGTGGCAAGTATACTTGATCATAGAGGTGATAATAAAAATTAACTTAAATTTCTAATGATCTAAATAAAAACAATCCATCTATCACAATTAGTAAGATATTAACAAAAATCTGTATCAATAAGAAATGTAAAATGTAAAGTAGGCACCTTGCCCTCATTAATTAATTTGAAGCAATTTTATGTTGTGAAAGGCAAAGTAAAACAAATCTATTTTAATTAGATCTGTTTACATTTTAGTAAAGGCGGTGCTTAGTGTTGAATTAATTAACATAAAATAATTAATAAGTTAGAATTTATTCTGGACTTGGCTTGAAGCACCACATTTTTTTTACTGGATAAGGCAATAAACTAGCACATACTCTCCTGATTATAAGAGATAACCGCTGCTGATAGACACCAACACAAGATAACAACAACAGTGGCTACATTGTGCGGCTTCATTTGCAAGTGATACTGCTTCTCTTACGTCTGGGCTCGAACAATACACTGTCATTATAAAGGCAAAAATAAGTAAAGTGGTGGATTTCTACCTAGGGAAGTTGCTGCAAAGCACTTTACCATTATCACTCTCCCAGTTATCTTGTTAGTAGTAATCTGTTTTATTTTTAGTTAAGTTTCCAGACAGGTAGACAGTTTGTCTATCCTACACAGAGGACACCAAACAATGTGGGGAAATTCTTATTATGTGTATGGAGTTGTAGAGGTCGTTTTTCAATTTTTTCTATAATAAAAAAATATGCAAAGTGTAAGCATTCAAATTGCAAATTCAGATGACATCATAACACTTTAATTTTAGTAGAGCTAAATAGCTCTGTAGCATCGGTGTGTGCTATGATAAAAGACAGCATTAAAACTTGCAACACTAATTTGTAATTATTATTGCAGTTAAAAATTGAATTTTTTTTTCTGGAAAACATAGTTGTCATTGTTAGTAATTAACACAGAAAAATATTTTTTCTCTATAATACTTTACCTATAGCTAAGCTAACATTATTACTACGAAAAAGCCTTATTAATTTTGTTTTATAAAAGAGGACAAGAAGGTCACCTGATGGTGAGTGATCACCGCCGCTCAGGAACATCTGCAACACTGAAAGGTTCACAGGTCTTTTAGGAATGAGGGTACCCATTCCTAAATCTTATCTGTGAACAATTTTTGTTTGTATCATAAGTTATCTTTAAGAAAATATTTTAAAAGTTAATGCTGAGGGAATAAGTTCAGCCTATACAACATTATACCGGTATTTATCATCATCATCAGTGTTAGTCCCGGTTATTCCTCACATTTGCGCGTGGAACCTGGTTCCGCTTTCCGACTTCTCCACTTCGCACAGTCTTCAGCATTCCTAATAGTTAATCCATTGGCACACATATCATATTTCAAGACATGTAGATATTTCTTGGGCCGGCATCTTTTAACGGTGGGTCTTACGGCATTTAGGCATTCGTTTCCCCCGTAATCCGCCGGTTTACGCCAAACATGACCGTACTATCTAAGCCGGCTTTTCTATAGGTTATCTGCTATGTCACGAACATGAAGGCCACGTATGTGAGTATTTTTTATGCGCTCTTTCCGCGTTACACTGCACATCCATCGCAGCATATCCATCTCCATGACATGCAGCCTCTGCTTGTGCCTCTCGAATAACGGCCATGCTTCACAAAAGAACAGGCCTAATGATGGTTTTATAGTCGTGTCCTTTTAGCTTTACTGACATTTTGGGGTTACAAATGACGCCGGTTAATTCCCGCCACTTAGCCCAAGCCACAGTAATTCGGGCTGAGTTGTCATGATCAATATCGCTGGACGTATGGAGAACGGATCCCAGATACTTAAGGTAGATCCCAAATACGCGCGCCATGTGTTCGCCTATTCGTACAGACGTGGTATCCGAGGTGTTACACGCCATGTACTCTGTCTTAGTCACGTTTAGTATTTATACCAGACATATTATATTATCACATATTTTAAAAAATTACAGGTGGCGCGCAGCTACGGAGTACCATTTGTAGAAACATCAGCAAAAACACGTATGGGTGTAGATGACGCGTTTTACACACTAGTAAGAGAAATCCGCAAAGACAAAGAAAGTCGTGGTAAGAAATACAGAAGAGGACACAAACTCGGCTCTCGACGTTCCTTTAAGTGCACGTTAATTTAAGCTAAGATGTAATTTTAATGGATAATATTTAATCTTTACAATTCAGCTTTGGGGCTTTTTTCGTCAAGTACCCTAAACCTTTCCATATCGGGGTAACTTATAACATCTTTATAAATAAATGGTATGTTTAGGTATATCAAATATTTATTTTGTAGACTGTTTAAATTACCAAGAATACTGTACAATAACCAATAAAATTTTAACGTAAAGTTTCATTATATAATATTGCCAGACTTATTTTTGCTTAGTGCAGGTAGGCACACACCTTTAGTCTAGTCGACACTGGAATGTTCCATCAGTCCATTACAATCTTCTAACATAAATATCTTAACATTGACTATTAATTGGTGAAACTAAAATGTTGTGTTACCCCAATGTGAGAGGTATTATCTAATGTTATCTCTAAATAATTAATGTAGGGTAGTTTTGTTTAAAATATATATAATGTGATAATAGTGCCATGTTTATAAATATGAATACATTTTGCCATAAATCTTGTTTTTACAGTTTTCTAAGTTCAAAAAAATTTAAAGCTTACCCTCAATTTTTAAAACAAATAAAACTACCCTACATATGGAGTAAAAAAAAAACAAAAATTATAGCTTATAAACGAAATATTAATTAATATTGATAATTTGTTAAAATCATTTTTTTAAGTATTATTCAATCATTCATAGCAGCTGTTAATAAATTATAATAATCAATCAACAATTTATTATGACAAGAGAATTGTCTGTAAATAATTATACCAGCCCCAAACATTTTAGATAGATAATAGATATAAAATGTCAATATCACAATTTTAGTTTTAAATATGTTTTAATATCTTTAAATGTGTTTGAAAAAACATAATAAACCAACAATAAGGATTTATAAAATATGTTTTTGTATAAAAACATGTTTTATAAATAAAGTAATATATATATACAGACAAATAATTTTGTTAATAATACAAATCAAAACTTTAATTTTTAAAATAAGTAGGTATCATTTTAATTGAAAATGAAAAGAATATAATTTATTTTTATATTTTTCTAGAAGAATCCATGTTTAATTCCTAACTTTAATATATCAGTGTACTAAAAACATAAATTGCCTTACTTCAAATTCATTGATTATTGTAGATTTTTTCATCCATAAAATTATTTTTTAGGAAGGTAATAAACAATATACATTTAAGTCTTGATTCAAAATATTTTTTTAATCTGTTTTGTTACTTTAATTGGTATTTTATTCAATTAATTGGATAAAAATATTTTTTAATTGCAAATATGACAATGTTTTTGGTGGCATATCATATAGGCGAAATATATCTTTTAATTTATGTTACAATGTTTACATTTTCTAAACCCATCCTATATAAAAATTAATATCTTTGCTCAGATTCGGAAATGGTACTCAAGTTTAAAACTACTTGATCTCTGCTCGATATTAATACTTAAAATTCTCTTAAATCTTAACTTTATTACGTTTTGTTATAAGTATAAAATGATAACAGTCTTTAACATCAATATTAACAATCTTCGGATGAAGAAAAAAACTTCTCCAACTGCAAATACCAATGTAATATAATATTATTTGTTTGAAATATTGAAGAAATTATTACAATATCTGCTGGTGATATCTGAATGCATAGTGACGATAGTTGATTAATTTATCAGGCTATCATTCAAAAGCATGTAACTTGACTTACACAAAAGGGTTAACAGCTTGATCGACGAGTGAGCGATGCAGCTACAAAATCTATTGTTATAGGCCACAGTTGTCACTTATCATTAGGAGACCAATGTGCTTGTTCACTGTACTTATTTATCCCATTAAAAAAAGCAGTTCTTGACGGGATAGCTTTTTGGCTTATTCATATTGAAATATTATGAAGTAAATGGATTTTATTGCACACTTTTATCATCAATCTGTCAAACAGAAAATCTGTTTGCAGTCCTAGGATTAGTTGTAATGGCATGCTTAAGTTTTGTATAAATATAAATCAATGTGTTGCCATTTTCTGTTGATTTTATGTTTGATGATTATTTTTTATCCATGATCTGTAAAACCGTCAAAAAGTTGTATGAAGCCCGGGAGTTTAGACAATATGTTTTCCTGCTGGTGATGAACTCTTAGTTAATTCCGTGAATAATGCATATGCCAATAACATTTCATAGTTGTAAGTTGTTCCACACAAATTCTTGTCACATTACATTCACATAAATGCTGTAGTGAGAAGCTAATAATAGTCCTGCCTAAAAAGTATTATCAATCAACTTGTATTTTTATAAACCAAAACAAACGCACACTTATCAATGTACAAAATATAATTGTTTAAATCTTATAGTATATGTAATGTAAAATCAGCAGTAGCTAAAAATATATTGTTTACCTGAATTTTGAAAAAAGTCTAAAATTGAATGTTCAAATCTGCCCTAAAATGTTGCCTCATT
Source organism: Lasaia peninsularis (assembly GCA_018236625.1). Taxonomy (NCBI): domain Eukaryota; kingdom Metazoa; phylum Arthropoda; class Insecta; order Lepidoptera; family Riodinidae; genus Lasaia; species Lasaia peninsularis. Next base: position 9,810 of record DVZL01005197.1, read on the forward strand.
GAAAAAATTTATGTAGCCATAATTTTAAAAAGTGTTATAATATAAAATCTCCAACCTGGTTGTGAAAAATCTCAATTTTATTTTCATCATAAACTAAGCTCGCTTTTTTATTTTATTTTTCTTTTCATTACTATACCACAGTCTATATATTTAAATTGTCAAATGTTATCAGCATTCAGCATTATATTTAAAGCTCTTTTTACCATAGCACTGTGTCATTAACATGAACATCTAATCTATTATACTATTAGGTTTACTGTTGCAAAATAAATTTATACACTTATTTTGACTGTAAATTCAGTTATAATTGCTGTGAAAATCAACCTCATTGTCTATTTTAAGATGAACAATACTACGAATAATACGAATAATATTGCTTTGCATTAAAACGGGGTGAGAATTTTAAAGCACGGTTTTTAATGTTTACGGATGTAGATAAATAGGAAAATATTTCAACTACAGTTTATATATTTCATTGCAGTGATTTGAAATGAATGCAGGCATACTTTAAGTATCAGTCCGATTTTGTCATCACCTATACCACAGATAAAATACTTGCGATATCTCTGTAGATTATACTCGGACCATGTTAATTAAAATGTCCTTAGTATCAACTATTAGGAATACAAATCAATTGTGGTCTTTTAGTATAAAATTTAATTTAGTTTAAAATACACAATAAGTATGTATTATTTTTGTAGCATATACAATGAATATTTTAACGAATTTTTTTATATATAACTTCATAGTTAGACAGTTTTAATGCTCTAGAAATACAGCCACTCTGACCGACAAAGTTAATAAATATTAAATATTACATACCAACTGAAATGTTTTTTTACTTAAAGTAAATCTACTAACACGCAATGTCGGCTGTTTTTCTAGAGCCGTTTATTTATCTTGTATCTTTATTGAGATATTAATTTAACGTTTATTGTAATTTAATGCTGTCTTTTATTTTTAAGAGTTTTTACAGTAGTTATAATATTTCTCATAATTTCTTATATTCAAATAGAATTTTTAAATCAAACCTATTATGCACAACCAGTTTTGTCAAAGGATATGTTCAGCGGGAGCTGTGCATATTGTAAAAATATCAATAAAATTGGCAAACCGACAGAGAGTTTTATTTTAGTTTCTGTATGTGCTTAATAAGTAATTTATTCACCTTTCTTTTTTATTATTTTGTTAAGAATATAGTATCTTATCTTCGAAGATATAAATAATGTTACGTATGCCTGTCTAACAACTAGAACAATCCCGCAGTATATTCCTTAGACCTTATCAAATGCTTTGGCCACGTCTAAGAATAGTGCTCCCGTGTTATACCCATTGCATCTATTCAGTCCGTCGAGCATGTGCTCCGTGAGGCGGTGCACTTGGTGTCTACATGAGTAAGTCGCCCGGAAACCGAATTGCTCGTTCAAAAATAGTTCTATCTGGGGGCGGTCGAGAATAAGACACCCGTATATTTTGCTGAACGAATTGATAAGGCTGATAGGGCGATAGCTACTCGCAACATAACACGGTTTGTCCGATTTATGAATGCTTTTGGTGGTGGCTTCTTTCAGTCAGACTCAGTTTGCTAGTAAGACATTGAAGATGTGTCCTAAGTAAATATATCAGCGCAAGAGGTAAGTAATTAATTACTTCCTTTGATATGTTATCGACCCCCAGGATCTTTGTATTATGGAGGACTTAAATAATATCTGTCACTTCGTTGTGACCAGTGGGAGATAAAGGATCGCCTTGGGTCCATGCCCTACGCTCTATTTCTTCGTCTACTACGCTGACATGTTCCGGATCGATCGGTAGAGTGGACACGGTACAATGAGATAAAGTTTTAGACTAGAGATTCGTCTTTGTCGGCATCGTCAAATGCGGGTGGTTGGGGTATATCCGTGTTTGGGTCGTTCGCGCCAATAGCCAGTAGGCCATACGGAGCGGTGAGATCTCACCAAATAGTCTGTCCCAGTGATAGTTTTGTATTCGACCACTCGCCGCCTTACTTCTCTTTGTAAAGAGCGTAATCAGCTATTCTCAAGGAGTAAAAGGTGACATCGAAAAATGGGTGACAACCTATATTTAAATATTCGGAATTCAATAATTAAGAAAAATCTCAATTTTTGACCTGTAACCCAAAATGTAGACACCGACTACGCAGCTTTGAGCGTACAAAATGTACATTTTACATCGCACTATCTTCTAAAGAATAATATTGGCAGCACTGATGTCTCTGTCAAAAAATGAGATTTGGACGTAGTATCCCTACTTAAGTCTGTGATTTGGAAATGTGACATGCAGTGCTGCCAATTGGCGGGGAATTCCCTGATTCGCGGAGAATAGCGGGTCAGTGCAGGAAGTGAGCGGGGACTGGTTAAAATCGGGGAATAAGCAATTTAACATAATTTGATGATTTTTTACGATAAAGAATACAATTAATTG
>DVZL01005198.1:0-12251 GCA_018236625.1 Lasaia peninsularis
TTGTTATATTTTCTCATCGTTTAAACCTTCCCGGGACTTCCACGAACATTTCAAGACCAAAATTAGCCAAATCGGTTTAACCGTTCTCGACTTTTAGCGAGACTAACGAAGGGAAATTCATTTTTATATATATAGACTACCGTTTTTTAATTGTTTTAATTACATAGATAAATTTCCATGACCCCAATTTTCCCATCTTATAATACTTATTGCATAAAAAAACCCTCAATCTCCGGGACAGCTAGTATTATACAAATAGATTAAACATTACTACATAGTATTAAACAAAGTCGCCTTCTCTGTCCCTATATCTCTATGTATGCTTAAATCTTTAAAACCTCGCAACGGATTTTGATGCGATTTTCTTAAACAGATACAGTGATTCAAGAGGAAGGTTTTTATGTTTAATATGTATACTATAGCCGTGCAAAGCTGGGGCGTATCGCTAGTCAAAAATAAAAGAAAACTTTAAAACATGGCCTCAATCATTGACAACATCTTGTAAATAAATTAAATATAACATCCAAGTAATATATAATCAAATTTCACATTTAAGTAACGTTATTACTTTATCTACTTAAGTTATCAAAGTAAACAAAATTAAAGCGCCCACAAGTTTGTGAAGTGGGAATTAGGGTTCGAAAAACAAGTGGCCAACAAAATAAAAGATAAATTATTATTTGTTATCTGGCATGGCCTCCTCCGGAACCGGGGACCGATCAATATCTGCCTCTTTTACATGACCTCAATGGCGCAGTCGTAATGGTGTACGTTTCGACGAACCGCCATAAAATTCAAAACTAGCTGACATGTATTAGTTGACTACAAATAAGGAAAGTCTATATTCTAAGGCTAAAAGTAATATCTGAGAATGTCCTGAATATGAAGTATTGCTATCTCATTCTAAACTGTACAACGTCAAAACATATTTGCCTTGCGAGAGTGAGATAGACAGACCTACAGAATGTTTAATATTGCGGACATGATTTTGTTAGGAGTGAAATCTCCTAACAGTAGCTTTAGTTTCACCTTTAAACGAGCAATTATTGTGTGTACGACTCCATATGATATCAACTATCTGGGAAACGGCTAGAACGATTTTCTTAAAATTTTGTATTTAGGGGGTTTCAAGGATGATAAATAAATCTAACTTTTTTCAGAAAATATCGTTTTAATCGTGTGTTCATTGAATAAAAAACCACCTACAATATAATTATAATACGAAGCTAAATTTCGCCACCATTTACAGTTAAATTAGCACGGTCGGGAAATCAGGCGCCTTGTAACGCAGGTTCAAATATCGCTCCGATTGTTTCTCTCATTTTTTTTAAATTTTCATATTATTGACATTTCGTCAGTGAGTATTTTACATATTATAAATAAATATAATTCTAAAAAAACATGATGTACTAAAAACGGTCATCCAGTTACTATAGATAAATACTATAAGTAAGATAAAAATTGAAGAGTATGTAATTAGACTCGTGAGAGGAGATTAATTTTTTTATAAGAAAACTGGCTGTTCCGGTGAACTTCATACCGCTCGCACTTAGTGAAAAATTGATAACAACCTCTTTCAGACCCACTAAGTATACAAAAGCTTCGGTGGCCTAGCGGTACGCGCTTCGGATTTCCGTGCGGGTAGTCCAAGTTCGAATCGAAGTTCGAAGTTGTTGGAAAATCGTGAGGAAACCCGGGATTTGTGCACAATATGGCGAAGGACTTGCCATCTATCTCATCATGGGCCTACCCTTTCGAGGATATGGGCTTTACAATATCCTTTTTTTCATTAAAATACATATAAAATTTCAGCAAAATAGGTTCAGCCGTTTCGTAGTATGATGAATAACACTGTGATACGATTGTTTTATTTATAAAGAGGACTTATCGAAGCATTTACGTATTACACACATATATATATATATCGCTAATTGTGTTGCTAAGCGCAAAACTCGAGGACCGCTGAACTGGTTTCACTAATTTTTTGTAATATTCCTTAAAATTGCTTAAAAAAGTCTTTAAATAGCACTTTTCTCTCTCTCATAGAAAAGATTCGTAATAATACTTAAAAGTCAATTTGAACTTTAATACTATACCATAAAGTTTATTTGTCAGTAGAAGGGTTTGGTTTTCATACCCCATAAGTGCAGACGGTACGAAGTTCGCCGGGACAGCTAGTTATATCTAAAGTGGAACAAAAAACGGAGATGATATATACCTATATGAAATAAGTAATAACATACAATGAACTAGTACAATTTTCAATGAATATAAATGCGCTATGAATGTTAGAATAGGAAAAAATATGTCAAGTGCGAATCGGAGTCGCGCACAAAGTGTTCCGTACCATTACCTATCTATAAAATTTCAAGTTTGTTGAAGAACAAAAATCAAGTTTGTTATATGGGAGCACCCTTTATATATTTATTTTATTTTCATTTTTAGTCAAACTTTAACTGTCTAGCTATCACGGTTCGTGAGATACAGCCTGGTGACAAACATACAGATGGACGGACAGCGGAATCTTAGTAATAAGGTTCGGTTTTTTCTCTTTGGATACGGATCCCTAAAAACAAATCTGACTAATAAATAATTGGTATAATACGAGTATATTGTGAACTTCTTGCCAGATGGGACCGAGTTTAAATTTAAATCTTTTATAATACGGAAGAGCGAAGAAAGTCGACTGTCGAATAGACTGTCTACCTCTCGTCTGGCAAGTTAGAGACCAACATGGGCTAAATTGGTCATTGGACTACTGTTGATAGTTTTGTGTAGTTTCACGGGTAAATAAACATAGGTTAGGTTAGTCATAAGACTATTGGTTGAAAAATTCCCTATTAAAGATTGAACGACTAAACATTGTCGTAATTAAAATACATTAAATTATTAATATTATATTAATATTAAACCCCTTTATCGCCTATCATTACCGGGATGATAGGCGTGAAGGTACTTTTTGTACTTTTTAAGGTTCAATATCCTCCTTTCCAATAAAAAATACACTTGAAAGTACGCTTACATTTTTAATTACATGTATCTCGCTTTGTTTAATAACTGGCGTAGTCTGGATCGTATTATTATCCCGGTCTCATCATGCTGTTATGACTTATGAGGCCGTGACCGATATTTTTAATTATATGTTCCGTGCTAAATGAGAACTCCCTGTCAATAGATAAAAGTGTTACCATTGATATTAATTATACTTTTTTATCAGAACCCGTATAAAAAAATAAAAATTATTATCATCTCACTAATATACTCGAAGAGGTAGGCAGAGGTACATTATACATAAATTCCATGACGTGACAGATTGCAAGTCTGTCGCCATATCAGGCGTAAATCCAATCTGGGGCAATGTTTTGTTTTTTCAAAATAAACTGAAAAAAACTCATAGAAAAAATTGCCCTACCCGAGAATGAAACCTCGTGGATCGAAGTCGAACACAATATACGCTTGACCACAGAGACCATAATTTGTATAAGAATAAAGAAGAACTATAAAATTTCAGCTCAATGAGATGAAGATATATATCTACTTCAAAATTGAGTTCCAAAATTCCACCCGAACGTATTACACACATACATTGCAATAAAAGCTTTTATATAAAAGATATCGCTATCAATATTATTTCACTAAAAAGTACCTTCACGCCTATTATCCCCGATAGAGAAGTAGATGCTAGTCTATCCATGACACAAAAGTCCAGTAGATATACTAGAACACCCACGATTAGCCAAGGTACTAAGGCCCTGATGTGATAGGTGGTAAGCATATCGCCACTATACACATATACTATATTATGATTTATTTAACGGGAGCCCATTAATTACGTGAGGCGTTGAAATATAGGGGGGGAGATTTGAGAAAAAGTGGTCTTGACGAATACAAACGCCACTGTGGTTTAACGGTACAGCTGTCGCCTGTTAAGACCGTTAGCCGCGTAAGGTACCGGGTTCAATTCCCAGGTCAGGCAACTTTTCTTAAATGTTTTTCAGATTAATCTGCGTAAGTATTACAGTGCTCGGGATTGAAATGTGCCCGAAGTGGCGATAGTCTTGCTACCTATCACATCAGGGCCCTAGTACTTTGGCTAATCGTGGGTGTGTTCTTGTATATCTACTGGACTTACGAGTCGTGGATATACTAGCACACCTCTGCCTACCACTTCGGGGATAATAGGCGAGAAGGTACTTTCTAAATTCAAATATCACTTGGGATTCTCTGTTTATTGAGTTTTTTTTTCAGTTAGGATATGGTATAGGTGACGATTTATGCTCAATGTCCTATGATGGGTGTCGGAGACTGATATGGTACAATGCCAAACCCACACCGGTGTGCCACCTCCAGACTTGGAAGCCTGGAGACGCGTTGGGCTGCCTCATTGATGTTAACAGAAAAGAAATTATATTTTCTATGAACGGACAATATTTGACATGAAATATTTGAAACCAGTCGGTAAGCAAGCTTTTTTAATGTTTTTTTATGATAGGATCACATCATGGACCCTAGTACCTTTTATCACATTTTGTTCTCATGAAATTTTATGTGAACGTCGGCTAGGGCCAAGAATCGGCCAACATATATTTCTCATATTCCTAAGTGCGGGTGGAATGAAGTTCGCCGGTGCAGCTAGTATTGTGATAAGTTAGAATACATATCTCACCAAATAACTCAGTTAAGATATATTATTTGATGAAATACTTCAGCAAGAAATCGCCAGTCTTGTTTGAATTATTCAAATAACATTTTCCCTTCGCAATATTAGAAACGATATAACATTGCGAAATTCTTCGAGACGCCTCGTCATATCGAAGCTACTAACCTACGTAAATATGCGTGATTAAATAATCATTTTTAGGGTTTCGTTCCCAAAAGGTTCAAAACGGGACCCTGTTATTGAGACTCCTTTTTCCATCTGTCTGTTTATCTGTCACCAGGCTGCATCTCATGTATTGCAATAGCTAGACGATCGAAATTTTCACATATGTGTTTCTGTTGTCGCTATAATAACAAACACTAAAAACAATTTTATAAAGGAGTTCTCATATTAAAAACGTTTTCACACATAATGATTCGGAATCCTTCGAGCACGAGACTGACTCCCACTTGGCCGGATTTTTAAATTACCAGTAGCAAGAAGACTGAATTTCATCGCATCCGAAATTTTGCCGAACGGAAGTTCCGTAACTACGTATTCAAAGGAAGCGACACATCATTACACGTTAGGGTCGCAAGGTTTTAATATTTAAAAGCCGGAATTTACGTTAAGATAAATCATGTAACCATAAAAGTTTGAAAAAAAAATCGTGTTAGTATTTTTTATTGTTGCAACTCGACACTGGATGTGTCATGGTGTGAAGTAGGCTTAACAAACACTACTAATGTAAATAGCCACTGGCACTATTAGCCAGTAAGAATGGATAATTATGCTTTCTTATCTACGACAAACTGTGTATGCTAAAAAGATATATTTTGTAAAAAAAAACAAGTGAATAAATGTATATTATAAAAAAATTCTACTTATAATGTGCTAACCTAAGCCCAAATTTAATAACTTTATAGAGGTTAGTATTTTTTTACGATAAAGGAATTTATATTCTTGTTTGTTAAGTAAAAAAATCGACCAAATGCGACCAAAATCCATTATAAAAACAGCTGAAATAACTACGTCAATTGTTTGAGAGTCCCCTTCAAAATATTTAATCTATTCTATTTTAGTATTCGTTGTTATACAAACAAACGAAATACATCATGTATGAAAATTTCAGTTTTCAAGCTATCACGATTTATGACTGCTTTGTGACAAACAGACAGACAACAGAGACTTAGTAACAGAGTTTCGTTTTATCCTTTGTACATAGACCTAAAAACATATTACATATTTGATCAGTAAATAATGACAACACACACTACTTATTTTTGAAGGATTTTTTAAGCCTGATTTACACTATGACATAAAATCTAGTGTCGCTACAATTACAAAAATCCCTAAAATGTAAGTAGTAAAGAAATTGCGATGCAATTACCTACGATTTTTTTTTCTAAGTGCATATTTAATTAATGGCCTAAAAACTAGTTTACATTTTATTCATCATCAGAACTAATAATTATTACAAGCTAAAAAGCTAAAGTCCATCTTTCTACGATCTAAAAATATGTATTACCTACTATCATAATAATAATTAAAGTAATTCTAAAATATTTTTAAATACCTTTTCTACCATACCGTACGGTACATTGCATAGTTGAACGATTACTTAATTAACAATATGGCGTCTGGTGGCCGCCATTTTGAATGTTGATTTCTATCTCGTCTTCATTGACACTCACAAGATTAAAACGAACCGATGGACGAGTGATTCATTCAATAGGTCTTCGCGTTTTATTTCTGAAGTCTAGACTTCCACAGAGAAACATACATATTATAAACATAGACAGGCAAACACAATACCCTTTTTTACACTGAAAGGTATCAAATTAAAAGCGACGGATTAATACAAGAATAAAAAATGTTTTTAAACCTTTTATATTTAACTCACTTTGTTATCATGAATGGATGGAATTGCAAACTAATAATTGTAGTAAAACGTTACATACATAAACATTTAATCTAGATTACAATACATTGTTAGTGAATCTATTAGAATCGATTTATTTTTTCTAGTTTAATCTACACGTGGGATGAGCCTATACTATTATCCTATTGCCAGGCTATTACGCCTAGCGCTACCCTACCTTCGGGATCGAAATATGAATACGTCATTATCGCGACAAGAATAGATAAGGCGGTCGATCTCTACCCTAGTGAGTTGATAGACGGTGTTACCACCATTGGTCATGTTGGTAGTGACCCAGTTAACTTATGCATGCTTCTTACGAACTGCTTGGCATGGAGGCAGATTGATCTTTTCCACACTGGGAACCCCGACTAAGACGAAAATATTTTTATCATACCATTGTTATAAATAATCCCACCTTTATAAATGTAATATCATTACATATTATTAAACAAAGTAATTTTTTTTGTCTCTCCTTATGTATGCTTAAATCTTTAAAACTAAGCAACGGATTTTAATGTGGTTTTTTTAATAGATAGAATGATTCAAGAGGAAGGTTTATATATCCCGTACGAAGCCGGGGCAGGTCGCTAGTATACTATAATAGTAACATTGAATTTATAGTGATTATATAATGATGGTTATGAAATACATATTTGGTTCTATTTATAGAGGTTTATTTGTAATTGGTCATTCCAGTCCAACAAGTTTTACGCTACAATAGTGACATTCACAGTATGTCCAAATTAAATTTCTGCATTGCAAATGGACTGATGGCATTCTAAATTCAGTATGGCGTACAAGTGATGATGACAAATCAATTACCCAATGTTATACTCACACAACGGGAGAAACACGAAGAATAGCTGGAGTTGCATTAATGAATAATATGAAATAAAGATTGCCTCTGTGGTGTAATGGTACAGGTGTCGCCTGTTCAGACCGTTAGTCACGTGGGGTCCCGGGTCCCTAGGAATTGATCCCAGGTCGGGGAACTTTTATTTAAATGTTTTCCTGATTAATTTCAGTAAGCATTACATTGCCTGGGATTGGAATGTGCTCGCAGTGGCGATAGTCCCACCACCTATCATATCAGAGCGCAATTAGAACACACCGACGATTAGCCAAGGTACCTACTAGATACCTTGGCTAATATCGTGGATATACTAGCATACCTCTGTCTACCCCTTCGGGGATAATAGATACTTTTTTTAATATATTTTGGAAAACAAAACCGACACTATTAATGTATAGCTATGATACAAGGTACGCGGTAAAGTAGTTGTAATAAAATGACTTTGTTGCCACTTTTAGTAAATAAAAGACTAAATGAAGGCAATAAAATTACACCTGGCACTTTATTAACCAAATAAAATGCTTTTTGGTACTCTCATACGCACTCTAATGTATGTACTACATATATTTATTTATTTAATCTTTTTTGTACATCATATACGTTGTACAAAAGGCGACCAACCAATCTGGATCAACAGAAAAAAAAAATAAAAAAAGGATACAAGAACTTAAAAAAACCAAAAGTTAAACTAACTACATCTAGGTATTTATAAAATAAACAAAAAATAATGATAAAATGAGTGTTTAGTTTGCTAAGTTAACCCCGTAAGAAGTACCTAGTTGCCGGACACGTCTTTTAAAAAATAACTTTGAAGCAATGGCTTAAAGTGAGAAGGAAGGTCATTCCGTAGACGGGAAGCCTAGATCGTAGCTCACTTACACGTCCCTGCTACGCCTCGCCTAAAAGAATTTCATTCAAATATGGTTTATAATGACAACATAATTTAGCCGCCTGATCGGCGTCTGCTGTTATGATGCATTTTAATATCTATCTGTGGTCGAGATTTGCTAAAATTTTCGTAGTGGGATGAAAAATCAGATAGGTGTTATATTAAAAGAAACAGAATGTCCATTTTATAACTCTATTTTGACTTAGACGTCTTACAAAGCTGTTTAAAGTATAGATATAAATATTTTTAATTGAATAAATTAATTTTATTAATTTTTTTTAATGTTTTATTTTTTCAAATTCAAAGTCCGTTGTACTTCATATAAATACACGAAACACTCAGATATATTAGGTATAGTAGTGAGGCCTGTATAATCTTTCTATATATGTGTATAGATAAATTCAGATCCAGCGGTGTACTGCGTGAAAGGGACATTGTTAATTGACAAAGTAACAGATTTAAACAAAAATACTTAGTAAAAACTCTGAGGGATTTTGTTAATACGAATAGATATATTAATATCATCTAAGTGCTGTGGTAACATAAAAATTTTAATTTTTTATTGTGGTTTTAGAGTCCTGAAAAACGTCAAATTTATATTTTAGCGCACCTAAAATTGTTAATAACTCGGAAACGGTTAACTTTAGAGGTATAATGCATACAAACTTTTTTGTTTAAAATGACCCAATTTATCTAAAAAAGTTGATTAAGACCCGAAAAAATTTTTTATTGGTTAAAAAAGATTATTTAAAAAATTTATCGATCACAATATCGCTGGGCAAATTTTATATTTGTTATAAGGTGATCTTTTTGAGTAGGATAGAAAAAAACCGATTCTAAATTCCACTGCATACGGGGGCGGTTCCGCTGCCCGGATTAAAGCGTTATAAAAGCAAGCGTAAAGTCTGTCACAAAAATTTCCAAAACATGACACAAAAACCAAAACTGTCCAGCCAAAACTGTCCAGCCAAAACTGAAAACGTAGCAGCTCTATTCTAATTATAAGCAAGCGAGATGGAGTCGAGATTACATCGTCGTCTAAAATAACGACAATCTGTATTTAAAATAATATCAATACATACTTAGCACACATTGTAATTCTATAAACTTCATGTAACTTGTTCACTGGTGGTAGAGTGCTGTCCAGCAATTCGCCCGGGTAGGGATCCACCACCTTATCTATTCCTGACGCCATAATGACATTGTCGTATTCCGGTTCGGAAGGTAAGGTAGAAGTGGGTTTTTATTTTTGTTATATTTATTTATATTTCATTGGTCTACAATAACGACCGCAAACCAAAATATTATTAACTTAAGTTTTAGCCCTGATGATGCTGTAAAATGCGTAATCTAAAAAAAATAATCAAATCGATTGTAACTTATATGTGAAAAAATACAAGTGTTTCTAATTTAAAATATGGTACATACGGTCTAACAGCCCGACCACGGACAGAGACGCACCTATACCTATGGTGTCTATAGACCACGATTATCTCTTACCATCAGGAGATCCGTGTGCTTGTTAACAGTCTTACCTCAAAAAAAAAGGTTGTACGCGTTCAATACCTTCTTATTTGTCCTAAACATATTAAATTTTTTTATAAGACGATATCAAGGTCGGTTAACTACTCTAGGAAATTCTATCCACAACTATCCAGAAGGGAAACTAGGCCCAATCCTAGATAAGTTCGAATTTACATACACGGGAACCGGATTTCCTCACGATGTTATCCTTCACCGTAACAGCACTTAGAAACAGTGGCGGATTTAGGCTTACTGGCGCCCTAGGCCCGGTCTAATACGCCGCCCTTTTTTACGAAAAAAATCTATCTGATTCACAATTATTATCAACATATTTATTTTTATTGAAATAGAACTATTAAACAGAAACATCAGTAGTTTGAAAAAACAGTATATACTGTAGCTCTAAAATGTTAACGTTTTGAACATTTTGCCGCCCTCCTAATCATGCTGCCCTAGACCCGTGTCTCACGGGCCTATGCATAAATCCATTACTGCTTAGAAAATGTACTTGAGTCAGAAAAACCCGTTGGTACATGGCGGGGTTTTGAATCTGGACTGCCGGAATATAATTCCAATGCGCCGTATAACTAGGCCACTGAGAATGTATGTTTTAGAAAAGTAATTTAAATAGATCCGAGAATTACTTCTGATTTTATAACATGACGTGTTTTCTTTGCTTTTTAAACGTATTATAAAGATATATTTGAGCATTTTGTAATCCACAGTGTGAAAAATACAGGTCATGCTTAAAAAATGTTTTGGCGCGGAGATCGACGCTCTAACTTATAACAAAGGAAAAATATTTGTTTATTTTGTCAAAAGCAAAAATCACTCACCAGTTCTCCAACTCTTTTCTCCAAAAATTTGTAATAGTATTCTGTAATCTTTTCTTGCTGTTAAAATGTGTGTGTGCACTGTCGTGTCCTGATTGTACGACGGTAGAATAGTCAGCTTATTTACGTAAGAGGCTTAATGTTACATCCTCAGGTTCGCTACGCACCATTACTGTCTTTAGTGTCGATATTTAACGTGTTTCATATAGTATGAAACACGTTATAGATACAAATATATAGATATAAAATTACTGAAAAAAGTTTAAATATAGTTTTGTTAGGAAACATACATTTTTATATTTCTGTATCTGAATGTTTATTAAATTCCTTAACGCACGAGATCCCGGGTTCGATTTCCGGGTAAAGCAATTAATTCTAATGAGTTTTTTAGTTACTAAAATACATAACGTTGGACTTGTGCCCTATAAGGCGACAGACATGCAAGTGGCATGTCTGTTACATCATGAGACCTGATATAATCAGCTATTCGTGTCTGCATAAGTATGTACATTTTCCTACCCCTTCCGAGATGGAGGGAACTTATGGTATACAAACCTACTTTAAAGTGAAGTGGTCACACTCGAATACAAGAGTTTTAGTTTTATAGAGTATCAGTTACATAAGTCCATTATTATTGCGTATATGACGCTTTTCACTGTCTGTCTCTATGTGTGTGTTGATCTTCAAAAGCACCCAACGGATTTTGATGCGTTTTTTTAATAGATATAATGATTCAAGGAAAGTTTATGTATACGTAACCGGAGCGGGACATAGGTGGCATTTAGGTACAACTTTCCATTTTTGGTTTGGATTATGATTGTGATTATTACGATTGGTATTGTTTGTGATATTCGTGCCGAAGTCTCACGTCTCGAATCCATATTGAAGATAGGCTCCGATGAAATCAGATTGCGGTGTAGCGGTCTTGCAATATTCGACGCTACGGGGTAACAAATGCACAGTACACAATAATCTTATAGCGCGAGATACAATGATTCCGTTTTCGACCAGACACTAATATTTTGTTTACTCCGATAGAAAATAAAGAGTTCCTATAAAATTTAGATTAAAAAATAAAATTTATAATAAAATATAAAATTTATGCAATAAATGTCATACAGTAATTTAGGGTTTTGATCAAAAATGTGTATTTATCATGAAGCTTATGTACTTTTTTCACATTATATTCAAAACAAAAATATGTCCCGAATACGTAGTATTGCTAACATTGTCTAAACTGGCTATCCTTTCTTTCTACAAGTTTTGTGGAGTTGACAAAGTCGGCCTTACGAAATAGGGGCTATCAGAACGAGATAGATGTTTAATATTCACACAAGTCTTTTAATGAATTCCAAGATACTTTGACATTATTTTATGATCTGTGTTTTCCAAAAATTCAAATTAAGGTTTCCAATAAGCCAATAAAAAATAAATGGCAATCTAAAGGACTTTTAAAGTAAAACGTCAGTTATATTTAAATTATCAGTATTCCCAAAATAACAAAAAGGGAATTAAAAATATTTATATGCGTTATAAAAAAATATTATCTAAATGTATATTAGACTCTCAAAAACAGGCTTCATTGAAAT